>CALNXI010002709.1:0-13695 GCA_942486025.1 Porites evermanni | reverse complement strand
GGGGGGTTGTACGTCCGAGGGTTAAGAATATACAAGCGTGGCCTTGGTTTCAGTAATGTGATTCAGATTTTAATCAGATAATTTTTAAAATTTTAAGTATGCACTGTAAGTATCCTGAACCGTGATTCTGAACCGAGGGTTACGTTTCAGTGGTTTAAGGTCTGAGTCAAAAGGGTGTGTTACGTTTTATATGACTGATCCCCGGTTTCCCAGAACTAGTATTATTTTTTTGATAAAAATGAATATGTCCATGTCTTGTTGATCCTTAATGTATAATCTGGTGGACAGTACAAAATGCAGACTGCAGACTGACTGCAGACCATTGTTTTCAGGGTTAGAAAACAATGGGACTATCAGTGGCTTCATAGCTTAGTTGGTTACAGCGTCGCACCGGTATCGCGAAGTCACGGGTTCAAACCCCGTTGAGGTCCTGATTTTTTGGTTTAATTCAGGCTTCTTACGCAATTGCATAAATTGCGTTCACAACTGCGAGGAACATTCTTCATTTGATTTCATTCCCGCAGTTCTCATATATGATTTATTTCATATGCATTTGTCAATGGGACTATTCTTGTCACGTTCCCATTTGCATGGTGAAAACAATGTTTTGCACTGAGAGCAGTCTGCAGTCTTCATTTTAGACTTAATGTTGTATATCGGGACACACATTTTGTCACTTAATTAAAACTGTTTTGAAATTCAAGTAAAATGGGATTTCAGAGACGAGTTTAACTTATATATGGATAAATTATTAGCGTTTCATACAAAGAGTAAAACGTTTGGGAATGAATATGCTCGTAGTTTTAACAGTAAGTTTTGGACGATACAATGAATAGCCTGCGCAGAGACAGGAGCGAGTGACCGCTGGCGAATTGGACCGTCAGAGAATCATTAGAGTGACTTTTGCCTTATTCAGTTAATAACCTTTTTTTTTGGAAAAGCGTTTCCAGATAGTCCTTTCATGCCTGCAAACAAAGGAAAAAGGGCTCGAAATCTAATTTTCATCCGCGGACAAGATTTATTTTCCTTCTCTATTTTCTCACCACCACTTCCTTGAAGAGCTGAGTCCGCCTCTGTCTCTACACTCGCAGACTATTTGTTCTGCCTTTAAACTAGGTTTAACTCTTAATCTTGTTTCTTAGTTACTGCGAGTCATTTCAATCATAAAAAACGTTTTCGTGTACTATCGCGTTAGTGGTCCAACAGCTTTAATTGATGTCGACTTATAAGTATCCAAACAGTGGAAGAGATTAGATTAAGATTTTGGACGCTCCAATAACTTAATGATGCTTTGTTGTATTTGTGCTAGGTTGTAAAAGTTGGGCTTTTTATCAAATAGATCAGTTCCAGAACACGTATACAGCAACGTTCTGAGGTTTGGCGCTAGGAAATCACAGCAATCGTTCAAGCTATCATCATTCTATCGAGGATCTGACCTATTTTTGCCGCCTCTAGATTGCTTTTCTCTAGGCCATTGACCCTTAGCCATCTCTCAGTTATTTAAAGAAGCTGCTTTAATTTAGGGATGTCACCATTAGAAAAAAAGGATAGGAGGTTGAGGGAAGGGAAACGCATTAGTAAGAAAAAAATCTCCACACGCACCATGATCAAACAAGCTGTTCGAGGAAGAAAAATAGATTTCCACCTCAGGGGTAAAAAGAAAACTTTCATAGTCCTCCCAAAAATTCAACCCAGCCCCTTTTCTTTCCTAATGGTTCATCCCTTATACCGCCCATGTAACGGAATCTGGAATCTGGGAAAAAATTTGCATGTGGAATCCGGAATCCTGGGCTTTGGTGTCCAGAGTACAGATCAAAGAATCCGGACTCCCACTAGCAATTGGAATTGAGAATCCAAGTTCCACTGACAAAGACTGGAATCGAGTACCTGTAATCCGGAATCCGTGACGTGGAATCCAGAATCCCAGACTATTGTGGATTCTCTTACATGGGGTGACTTATAGGTCTGGGCCCAGTTGCTCGAAGGCCGATTAGTGCTTAACCCGGCATTAAATTTAACCCGGGTTTCCTTTTTCTTATGTTCAAAAGTATTTTCTCGGATAATTTTCTCTTTATTTTTAGAGCTTCCAATTATCAACTTGTAGACAAAATAATTAAAACTGAAATGCTTTTTAAGCTTTCAAATCTGAATCCAAATCTCGCACTAACCCTGGGTTATCTTAACCCAGCTTTGAA
The DNA here is from genome assembly GCA_942486025.1 of Porites evermanni. Classification (NCBI taxonomy): domain Eukaryota; kingdom Metazoa; phylum Cnidaria; class Anthozoa; order Scleractinia; family Poritidae; genus Porites; species Porites evermanni. The sequence continues at coordinate 11,500 of CALNXI010002709.1, read as the reverse complement.
CAACTCGGCCCAGGTTGTTGAACTGCTTCTACTTGATCCCAACACGTTGCACGATACAATGTTTAGTTTCTGATGTAATAATAATCAAATGAATATATGTTGTTGCTAATTTTCAATCCCAGGTAATTTTTGTTTTTCCTCGGTGTTTGCATGGGTATTTCAATGTATGCTAATGAAATTGAAACAACAGAAAAATAAAAATTTCCTGATATAAAAAATTTACTACAACCATCAACATATATATTATTTCCAGGGCAAAAGAACTTCCTTACAGCAGCCCTGTACCTCCAGCCAAGTGGGAACAGAACAGAACAGAGGACAGTATCCACAGAGCACCAGTGATAGCAGCCCCCAACCCCCAACCACAATCCCCCATCAATTTTGAAATCTTATACCAGAGTAGCCATTGAACCCCCGCACTTTGTACTTCAGCTTACTTCTGTCACACCCTAAAAATTGTACTAGATACAATGACATATAACATAAAGGCCTTGTTAAAAAGCACTTAAAACTTGTCCTTACCCTCAAAAGCAACATTAAAAGATCCATATCCTTGCTGCTGAGGGGGCGCAGGACCATAACCCTGTTGAGGGGAAAAACCAACTTATGGCTGACCTGGAAATTAACTATAACAAATATGAACAAAATGCATATGGTTAGGTACGGCACGCATGGCATTAAGAAATGACCCTGCATAAATCCAAAATTTGTGGAAAAGGAGACATTAAGTGACTTCAAGGGGAAGCAGAATAGATCAAGTTTTTACATAGCTTTGCAACAACTCACGGTCTCACAAATTATTGAAATAATCATTTATTGTCCTAACGTTCCTTTGTACATCAATGTCGTGTACGCTCGATAACGTTTCTACTTTGTCAGACTAATTATATAAAATGGTCGCTTCCGGATTCCACGTTGTCGATTCCTGATTCCTGAAGAAAAGTAGCCTGCGTGGCAAGCGTTTGAAAGGGAAGGGAAAGGGGGTTTTGGGCGCGAGAGAAACGCGAGGGGCGCGCGCCCCTCGCGTTTCTCTCGCACCTAAAACTCCCTTTCCCTTCCCTTTCAAACGCTGCCACGCAGGCTAGAAGAAGAGGAGAAGTCCCTCTCTCTGCTCGCTTCGCTTGTCGATTTTTTGCCCCTCTTCCGGACACAAAACGCGAACGCCCAGCGATTAGTCTGGATTGCACATAAAAACTGACCGATGCTATACATTATTCTTTGACTCCTTTAGATTATAGTGCAACCACAACAGCACTGTTGGGGGTAGTCTGGGGCGTGCACTCTGTGATCCAACCCGTACACCCAGAAACGAGTGTTTTTATCTTTCCACTCATACTTCAGTCACTTCAGATACTGGCACAGCTCGTAATGTGTGACGCTGAAAATCAACAAATAAATTTCATTTTCATTAATCCATACAGGTATAGGCTCACACTATGACAATGTCTCACTTGGTGCCCGAGTACCAGTGCCTGGGTAATAGCACAGAATGGTTTTCTGTTCACACCTTGGGTACCACGCCCTGTCACGCGCCATTTTGAAACGTGAGAGTAGTAGGAAGTTATTTGTAAGAAAAGCAGTGGATTGACTTTGAACAGAACTAACAGTTTTCCCATCCCTAAGTAAGGGTGGCCGCGAAATAACAGTTCGACTGTATAATCTAAAAAGACATTCACCAGTTTAGAAACGAGGAGTAAACTAGGCGGAGTTAATTTTCGCGAAGACCCCTAGGATCAGCTTTCTTCTCATTTCTAAAGTGGCGACCTTTATTTACCTGACAGTTTTCTTACCTGCATAAGGATTCGTTTAGTAGGCCAGTTACGAGAATGAGCATCAACGAGGGCCTGGGAACCACGATTAACATCCGGGTCATGGAACATTGTGATTGGATAAACCTAGAAAGGAAAAAAATATGACGTTGGCAAGCAGGATGAAATTGAAATGATCAGTCATTGATACAACATTTCTGAGCGACATAATTTTTTTTTCCTGCCATGCTTTTGAGGGTACCTATAGCTGGCAAAGCATGGATAGCCCATCACTGAGTGAACGAGAAGAAGGTTATATCACGCTTCATAATCAGTGAAGAAGTTGATTAAAACTGTTCGAGTCATTTCTTCTTTCGTCAGAAAGAATGTCTCACCGACATTTTACGATCCCTACCCTCCCTCCCTCCCTATTTCTATCTCATCTTTTGACCTGCATTATTTTTGGAATTCTATTTATGATTTTATGGGCACCTGGCGAATACAAAAAAAGACAGGAAATAGTGTGATAGAACCCTTCAAGAGCTAACTTTTGACAATAAATCTTTCTATTAGTTGGTCATGGCCAGGGTGAAGGAGAAAGAGCCCACATATCAGATTTTTTCTTTTAGATCATAGGTGTTTTTAAACACATTGACCGAGTCACAGCAGACAACACAGGCATACCAATATTTTTGTTTGGCCACTCAGTGGTATGTACTGTTATAAAAACGTTATTGGAACTCCTCCCCTTTTTCAGTTTGGTTTTGTTTGTTTTTTGTTTGTATTGTTTTGAAGGTATAGACGATAGGTTCTCGGGTCCCCTAACCGCGTCGATCACAGGAATACAAGTATATGTCAATTACGATAAAGACCCCAAGCCCATCATGCTTTGTGGTTGTTTCGTAATGTCGCGCTCTTGCCGGTTTGTTTTGATAACATAGATAGCCTGTGAATTTCAGAGTTTTTTTATTTTTAAATCTTTTCAATTCTGGCTTCAATGCAGTTAAATCACATATTACGAAAACACTGATACAGTCGAACCTGCATATGCGACCACCTCTCGTAAACAACTACCTCTCGTAAAAGATCACCATCCTTAAGCGACAGCGTTAGAGAGATTTCCCATTGTTTTTAACCTCCTAAAAAGCGACCCCTTAACGATTTGTCTGAACTCTTATGCTCGCTGTATTCTACTAGGAGTATACGAAGAACTTCTTTGCGGGTGCTATTTTTAGTGACCAAGCATAAAAGTGGATGCTAATCCTTGCACGGTAATTTATTACTCCACTTGCTACGAATAATAAACGAAAACACAATGCAGAGACTGTTTCTCTTTTCTTAGGGTGCCGTCAATGCAAAAACAGGATACAGCAAACCCAAAACCGAAAAACACTACCAGAAAACACAAGTACAAATCCCAAAACAGAAATAAACATCCCAAAGCGGAAACACGTACAAAAAAATACAAAACTGAACCACAAAACTGAAAGATAATTTAAAAATACAAACCATGATCAAAAACCCCAAAACAGAAACAAGGAAATAATGTAAAACAATAGTTTCTCATGATTCATTGTCTTTTAATTATCTTAACCCGCGATCAGGCGAGGCTTTTTTTGTAGGGAGGGCATGATCACAGGCTATAATAGCCCATTTCCGAGTTCCAAAAACTCCCGCTTCAAAAACGAGGCTAGAGGTACAGTAAAAAGGGCAACAAATTGCTGCAGAACGAGTCCGAAAGCGATTCTGCGCGTTTCATTGCCCATAAATCAAACCTGTCTTGTAGCAAATAAGATTCAGTGTTGCAAGTTGCGTAAATACTGACTCCTAATTGGATAAAATTACGCGGGAGTCACGCCATACACAGGAGTCACGTCACTTGCTGCAAAACAAGTTTGCTTTGGGTCGGTAATTAAACGCGCAACATTTGACAGTTTTTGTTGCAAAAAGTAGAACTTCTCTCTAGTTTCTGCAACAACTTTTCCGCAACTTGTTTAAACCTGATTTGCGGCAAGGGAGGCTTCATTCGTGGATAGTAAAATGCGCAACATCACTTTTCAACTAGTTTCCCAGCAATTTTGCAAAACAGGTTTCACGTTTTTTCTGTCCGTTTTACCATGGCCTTAATGCAGAGTGAGATAAAACAGTTTTTAGATGTGAAACATTTGCAGGGGCAGCAGTTTTTTTTATAGTCAATTCACATGTTGTTCACGAGTCAAGTTTTTTAGCTTGTCTTCTGGGGCGAGGGGGTGGGGGGCAAATTAATACAGTAGTGATTGTTCCATATATAAAAACGCAAAAAAACAAAACAAAACGAACTTGGCCAATATTCAGCTATCTGGACCTCACGCTTGGTTAAAAGAGATCTTTAGTTTCGAGGACGAGAACTATTAGGAGTACGACTTTCGCTCTTCTCAAAAAGAAAAATAGACACCCGATTGATTCACCAGAAAAGTTAGCACTGTTACTTATTGAAGGAGTTTAAGCCCTCTCCCGACCGAAAATAATAAAACCATGGATAAAACTCAGCTTCTAACATTTGATAACTTGTTTTCGTATAAACACTTGCTTAAGTTGACTAGGGCTGGGAGGGTGACCCCGGGAAAATTTTTCTCTACATAAACGGGGCCTTTTCGCATATTTTCTTGATATAGGTTCCATAAACAAAACTATAACTCTTCACGTACGTGCATCACACGTTTTTGTAAATTTATTCGCCGTCACTACGGTATATAGAGGACACAAGTACCCGAAGACAAATTTCTTTTTCTCAATTAACACTTTGATGTCAGTGCTCCCTAAACATTAATTTCCACGGAAAAATCACCTACATTTGATCAACTTAGCCAGTTAAGATAACCCCCACAAATTTTAAAAGTACGCCAAATAGTTCATTTATAAATAACGTTTTGCTACTGTCGCCTCCCTAATGTCAGGCGTATTAAATCTCGAGCAACTGACGTTCAGTCAGTCTCTGTATTTTGAACGCCATACGTTAGTAGTTATGTCTCGAGTTAGGTTGTCTGCTTTGGACTAGAAAAGGTACCAGGACGATCGAGAAACGGACCCCGGGTGATTTTGCCTTCTGGTCCTCGAGCGAAGGCCCCCGTGGGCTAAAAGGGACAGGAGAATGCCCGTTACCTGGAGCGAGGGCCTGGAAACGAGATTGATTTACAGATTGATGCTCTTAGATGATAATAGCCTGCGATCATGCTCTCCCTAAAAAAAAATCCTTGTTTAAAACAAAGACGAGGAAACATGACAAACTACATTTTAAACTATTTCCTTGTTTCTGTTTTCGTCTTTTGTGGGTATGGTTTGTATTTTTGGGTTTTGTTTCAGTTTTGCGGTTTAATTTTGTATTTTTTTTTAATGTGTTTCCTGTTGGGGATGCTTATTTCCGTTTCTGTTTTCTGGTAGTGTTTTTCTGTTTTGGGTTTCCGTTTTGTCTTATGTGTTTCTGTTTTGGGTTGCTTCTTTCCTATTTTTGTTGTTGTTGTTGTTGTCTTGTGGTTTTTTTGTTTCTATCGGCCACCCTATATATTTGATAGTCCTCTGCATTTAAATCCAACCACTGGAGAACACTTCAAAACTCCGTTGAAAATTTCTTNAAACGAGATTGATTTACAGATTGATGCTCTTAGATGATAATAGCCTGCGATCATGCTCTCCCTAAAAAAAAATCCTTGTTTAAAACAAAGACGAGGAAACATGACAAACTACATTTTAAACTATTTCCTTGTTTCTGTTTTCGTCTTTTGTGGGTATGGTTTGTATTTTTGGGTTTTGTTTCAGTTTTGCGGTTTAATTTTGTATTTTTTTTTAATGTGTTTCCTGTTGGGGATGCTTATTTCCGTTTCTGTTTTCTGGTAGTGTTTTTCTGTTTTGGGTTTCCGTTTTGTCTTATGTGTTTCTGTTTTGGGTTGCTTCTTTCCTATTTTTGTTGTTGTTGTTGTTGTCTTGTGGTTTTTTTGTTTCTATCGGCCACCCTATATATTTGATAGTCCTCTGCATTTAAATCCAACCACTGGAGAACACTTCAAAACTCCGTTGAAAATTTCTTCAGAGATACCAAATCGTTCAGGTAAGAAATAGTCTCCTTTAACTTGGAAATTTCCTAATCAGATATTTCTGCAAGGTTTATTTTGATTTCCTGCTGTAGTTTTTTTCGCTCTCCTTTTTACTTAGAAATAATTCATAATAAGTTTAGACCGGTTTGCGACCGAGAAGCAAAGAATGTTTGTTCGTTGTTAAGCAAAAAACGTCCGACTAGAATATTGCTTTAACCGATTTGTGTTTCTCTACCTTCGTTGTGTCCCTTTTCCGCTTCTCTCTTCCGCTTCCTTTCCACCCCCCCTCCAAACCCCCCCTACCCTTCCTCAGTTCTGGATAATTTGTGTTAAATGTTGTAGACGTCACAGATTTATAATAATTTTCATTTATATGACAGTAGCTAACGAAGAAAGACCTGCTTTGCACATAAATTTGTGAAACAAACAAACAACGGTCTAATGGGAACATATTCTAAGACTTCAAATGTATTAATGAGAATTATTTTTGTATTTTCTCTACCTCCACTCTTCTTTAAAGAAGCATTACGCCCAAGAAACAGTTCCACTTTGAATACTAAAACTTCGAAATGGCGGAAAGAATACTACAAGATATAGCTGAACAAAAAAAGCGTCTTGCAATAGCGCAAATCAATAAAAACACGGCAGAGAAAGCAGATGCCTACCACAATCTAGGCACAGCTTATTTCAACCTCCAGGACTTCCATCAAGCAATAGAGTACCTCAAGCAATTCCTGAGCATTGCTGAGGAAGTCGGTAACAGAGCAGGTGCAGGATGTGCATACAGAAATCTCGGCCGTGCTTATGAAATCCTGGGTGACTCCCAAAAAGCAATAGAGTACCACAATCAACACCTCATCATTACCACGGAACTTGGTGACAAGGCACAAGAAGGATGTACCTATGGCGATCTCGGCGCTGCTTATTACAGCCTTCAAGAATTCCAACGAGCAATAGAGTACCACAATCAACACCTCATCATTGCCAAGGAAGTTGGTGACAGGGCAGGGCAAGGCAAAGCCTATGCCAATCTCGGTCTTGCTTATCACCGCCTTAATGAATTCCAAAGAGCAATAGAGTACCATAATCAACACCTCATCATTGCCAAGGAAGTTGGTGACAGGGCAGGGCAAGGCAAAGCCTATGCCAATCTCGGTCTTGCTTATCACCGCCTTAATGAATTCCAAAGAGCAATAGAGTACCATAATCAACAACTCATCATTGCCAAGGAAGATGGTAACAGGGCATGGGAAGGCAAAGCCTATTCCAATCTCGGCGCTCTTTATAACTGCGTTGAAGAATTCCAACAAGCAATGAAGTGCCACGAGAAACACCTGAGAATTGCCGAGGAAGTCGGTAACAGAGAAGAAAAAGGAAATGCCTATTTAAACATCGGCGACGTTCATAGATCCCTCTGCAACGTGCCATTAGCAATGGAGTACTACAAGCAATGCCTGAGCAATGCCGAGGAAATCGGCGACAAGAAGCAACAAGGACATGCCTATTGCCGCCTCGGAGCTTGTTATAGAAATCGCGACGACTTCAAGGAAGCAATAGAGTGTTACAAGCAACGCCTGAGCATTGCCGAAGAAATCGGTAGCAGGATGGATAAAGCATGTGCACATACAGGTCTGGGTCACTGTTTTTGGAACTTACGTTCTTGGAATGAGGCGTCAGAACATTTTAGATGTAGTGTTCAAATCTATGACACTATTAGAGCCAATTCTATCTCGGAAGATCAATTGAAAATAAGTTTCCGTACGCATCCTGATCATCGATGTGCCTATACTCATTTATGGCAAAGTTTACTAATGCTTCAAAGATATGGTGAGGCTTTATACACCGCTGAGAGGGGACGGGCACAGGCTTTGCTCGATGCCTTAAAAGTAACTTATGGCCTTACTTCACTTTCTCCCAGGTCAATTGTATCTGAAGAAGAAGTCACAAATGTTTCAAAGAAGACAACTGTGTCAACAGTTTTTCTTGCCCTACAAAAGAACCTGCTCCATGTGTGGGTATTGCGAAAAGAAGGCAACCTTATCTTTGAGCAATTGACGTTACCAGCGAGTGAGCACGAAGATTCCTTTTCTTCCCTTTTAGACTTTGTTTTGGGATGCATTGGGGCTGGCGTCGGTATCAGGTGCGAAAATCGGTCAATGGATAAGCTGAATACAACAACGTCAACTACTCGAGATGAACATCAAACATCGGAGCCATCACAGGAGAGCACCGACCTTTTGCAGCCATTATATGATGCAGTTCTTGGTCCCATTGAAGACTTGCTTGATGGTGATGAACTAATTGTAGTTCCTGATGGCGCTTTGTCTAAAGCTCCTTGGGCAGCCCTGAGTGAAACTTTAAGGATCCGGACTGTTCCCTCACTGACAAGTTTGAAAGTCATCACAGATTCTCCAATTGAATACCACAGTGAAAGTGGAGCCCTGCTTGTTGGAGATCCATGCTTGAAGAAAATTACAGATAAACGGGGGAACCCCATTTATGATCCTCTGAAGTACGCAAGAATGGAAGTGGAGATGATTGGAGAAATTCTAAAGAGTCAAACTTTAACAGGTGAAGATGCAACCAAAGAAGCGGTACTTCAGGGAATCGCGTCAGTTGCTTTGGTTCACATCGCAGCCCACGGAAGGAAGGAAACTGGAGAAATTGTTTTGGCTCCAGACTCCCGATGGGAATGCAAGACTTTTACGGAGGAGGACTATATTTTGAAACTGTCTGATATACAAGCTGTGAAGCTGAGAGCAAGGCTAGTTGTGCTTAGTTGCTGCCACAGTGGTCAAGGAAAGGTCTCGTCTGAGGGTGTGGTCGGTATGGCACGTGCTTTCTTGTTTGCTGGTGCTCGTTCCGTGCTGGCGACACTCTGGGCAATTGATGACGAAGCCACAATGATGTTTATGAAGTCTTTCTACCAACAACTTGGAAGTGGAGAGAGTGCAAGTGTTGCTCTTCAGGGGGCCATTAAATGTCTTCGAGACTCCCAGGATTATTCTGCTCCAAAGTACTGGGCTCCTTTTGTTCTGATGGGCGATGACGTTAAGATTGAATTGGAAAGAGTCATTGAGGAAGTCGTAAGTGGAGATTTTATTTCCTGCTGTTCTAGTAACAGAAGGCTTAAAAGAAAAGCCAGAACCATTCTTGTCAAATTCAGATGAGAGGAAAATGACAGACTTGCTAATAAAAAGAATAAAAATATGTACAAAGTAAGGATTGGCTGGGTGGTAAGTGTTAAATTATTATGGATTCACTCAAGTAAATGCTATTCCTAACCGGCTACCAACACATTTCAAAAATCAATTGAACACTAGGCATTGCTTAATGTTCTCAATTGTTAAATAGTTTAGGTCAGGTGTGGATAAAAGATATACATAGGGAATAAGTTTCCTTCGTTTTTCTACAGGACTAGTACTATATGTAGAGAAATTCATAGCTTCAAAACGAACAAATATGTCTAACATGTTAAATGTTTTTGATTTTGCTATTTTTCATATCATCATCCATGGCATCCTAAAATTTAACGCTTTGACCTTTATTTTGTTTCGAAATGAAAGATTAATTAATGTATCAATTGTTACTTTCTTTACAGGGATGCGCTGAAAGTTTGATGTCAACAGAACTGCTGAAGTAGCGTGTATATATCTGGATTTCTCCAAAGAAAGAAGTGCGTTATTTAATAGCTGTCCTCAATGGGGCGTTTGGTAAAAAAGCGTGTTTTCATTTTAGTCATTTTTTGTCAGAAGATATTAAATAGAGAGATTTATAGTCACGCTAACGGCAAATGGCAAACGTCTACAGATTCAAGTTGGGAATTTCTCAAAATAGAAAATACGCGGATAAAATGAAAACAACTCAAAGCAATTCTTATGGATAAAACTAACTTGAAACTAACAATTTTTTGTAGATTTATTTAACAGCAAACGAGAAAACTCGAGAGGTAAAGGGAACACTTATTCACGTGGTACAAATCCACGGTTTGCCGTAAACGAAACTCTAAATCTCTCTAATTAATAACTTCAAAAAAAAAAACGTTGTAAATCAAAGGGCATACTGTATACTGTGGAGCTCTATATTAGCCACGGCTACACATATCAATTTTAACTTAGGAAAAAGACAAACAATTTTCGTGGGGAAAGAACTTAACGTTGTCCACAAGTATTTCGTTACTCCCGTGAAACTGACTGAATAGTAGTACACATGATTGCCCCTTTTCTCGTGTAACCTACCTTAACCGGCAAATTGTAATTTGGCAAAGGAAAATTGCATTGTAATAATTGTAATATTGATGATAATCATCATCATCATCATCATAATCTTAATAATTTCTTTTCAGTTTTTTCCCCCTCGGCTGTATAAAGCAAATGACTGAAACAAATAATTCAAATTAATTTAACAGGGTTAACCCTCGGAGGTACACGCAGATTCATACCCCAGCGTGGTATAAGGGGGAGGGGTGGATTGAACCCCTCTCCAGAGTTCTTGATCATGATAATTTTAACTTCAGTGGAAAGCCTTTGATCTACTCAACAAGATGAGGTTTATTTTAAATGGGTGGTGGCGCTGCTGGAGGCCTGTGACGTCACCAACAATGGTCGCCATCTTGAATCTCACCAAGAATTAGAAATCAGGTTAAAATCGCGATAAATGATAATTTTCTGTCCTTCACGTGTAAAATAACATTTAAATAAGCCCTTTACATCATTTCATTGACAGGTTTTTCTTTTATTGTTGAAAAAAGTTGAAAGAACATGCATTTTCACTCAAAAATGGCTTGACCGCCTGCTACTTAAGACATCATATGTCGTAACCATAGTAACTGACCATCTCTAAACTTGTCTCAAAATGCGCGGGAGGGATAAAGGAACAGCTTCTGAAAACGTCAGCTGCTGATGTTTTATCGTCTAAAAAAAAAGTCAGGGGTGGGGGGTGGGGGGGATGTTCGTCCGAGGGTTAAGAATCCCAAGTCTCCTAACGGGACGGAGACGAACCAATTAACTATATACAAGCGTGGCCATGGTTTCACTAGGGTGATTCAGATTTTAATCAGATAATTTCAAAAATTCTACGTATGCACTGTAAGTATTTTGTGCATTCTGAAGCGTGATTCTGAACCGCGGGTCACAATTCAGTGGTTTAAGGTCTGGGTTAAAAGGGTGTATTACGTTTTGTATGATTGATCCCCGGTTTCCCAGCTGAACTAGTTATATTTTTTAAACAAAAAAATTAATATGCTCATGTCTTGTTGATCCTTAATGTATAAATTGGTGGACAGTAAAAAATGCAGACTGCAGACTGAATGCAGACCATTGTTTTCAGGGTTAGGAAACAATGGGACTATCAGTACGTTATCAGTGGCTTCATAGCTTAGTTGGTTAGAGCGTTACACCGGTATCGCGAGGTCATGGGTTCAAATACCGTTGAAGTCCTGGTTTTTTTTTTCAGGCTTCTTACGCAATTGCATAAATTGCGTTCAAAACTGCAAGGATCATTCTTCATTTGATTTTATTTCCACAGTTCTCATATATGATTTATTTCATAAATGCATTTGTCAATGGGACTATTGTTGTCACGTTCCCATTTGCATGGTGAAAACAATGTTTTGCACTGAGAGCAGTCTGCAGTCTTCACTTTATACTTATGTTATATATTGGGACACACATTGTGTCACTT
>CALNXI010002708.1:24321-54859 GCA_942486025.1 Porites evermanni | reverse complement strand
GGAAGTCTAGCAGAGACCTTGGCGGGGATACCTTAATTTCGAAAGAGTTATTTTTAGTAATTATATGCGGACCATGCGGAACAATCTGTTGATCTCGTTGACGTCAAGAAGACTCGCTTTCATAAAAAAGAACGCTCAAGCGAGGCGGAGACAACAAATGGAGAAAATGGTGGCCTATGATCTGTGGCTTTAACCTATAAAACGGAGATGTATATCTCTGTTGTGTAGAGTTTTTATTTGTTGTCATAACGACAGTCCCCTAAATAAGGAGGGGGTAGTTTAACTTGCTATTGATTGATTTTCTTTCTCCTCAGAATTTGCTTACTCTATCTGCCTTATTCGTGATTGGAGCTGGTGTATGGTTTTATTTCATAACCCAGTCCAACAGAGTGATGACATATCCCGCAGTTGTTTTGCTAGGATCTGGGTTTTCCATAATGTTTGTTACTGCCCTTAGCTTTGCAGCAGAACTTATTGGGGACAACAAGGTGAGCTTATCACGTCCCTCAACATTATGACGTCCAAAGTTACAAGTTCAAATAAAGCCTACTTAGTAATGCTTCCATCAGACCTTAGTTGTTTTAAGAAACGCGGATAGTGCTAATTTCCACAGAATAAATCTCTATCCCCTGCTTTAAGTCCAACTGGTTTTCCCAATACATGTATGTACGGAATGGTGGTTTATTTTTTGGCCAGGCTCAAGTTTTTCAAAAGGTGGATAACGCTTAATTCCACCGAATAAATCTCTATCTAGTGGATAGCGCAATTAGTTTCCCTAATACTTATCTGCTTGATAGCGATTTATCCAGTGGATGGCGTTAATAAATCGTGCGTTTGAACAACCGGGGCTTAGTACCTAAGAGTCGACCATTCAAACGGCGTAATAAATAGTATTATAAAGTAACGTGCAATTAATACATTGGACTCCCGATGACTCGAACCTCGCGCTTACTCGAACCAAAATCGATTTGAAAAACGTCAGATATATGTTCTAAAGTTGTGAGTTCCAAGAAAATTTTCTGCGCCTGTCCTTCGCTTTATCAGCAAATTTTTGGATGTCTGAATTTCATTTTAAAAAATTCTTTTTAGGCCTTCACATGACTACTTGAGAAATTTTGAATTTGCAGGGCACGTCTGGCGTCGTGTTTGCTTTTATGGGTTTGATGGCAAGTGTGACTGGAGGTTCATTGTTCGGTGTTATTCAGAAACTATTCCCCCAAGAAAGGTAACTTAATATTAAAAAAATAAGCTATTAACTAGTAATAATATAACCAATAATATAAGTGTTGGTGATAACGGTCCAAGTCAAAACGCTGTAGATCCCAACCCCAAACTTAGCTCTTTATTAGTTCTTTTATTAACTCATATTTTACTTTTATTGTTTTCCGAAAATTGTAAATTATTATTATTATTATCATTATTTGATTAGCCATTTATTACTTGAAGATTTTAGTGTTGTTATGCGCATTCGATCATATCTTTATCGCATGCTAGACTGCGCAATATAAGAAATAAACATTATAATTATTATTATTAAACGTGCTTGATCGGATTGCGTTCTGTGCATTCCATTCATTCTTAGTGGAAGTCCAAACGAAGAAGCTGACTACACACGTGCCGTACATGTGTTATAGCAACCCAGAGATTTAGGATTGAAGGTTCCTCTTGTCGCCCTCCTTGGTATTGCGCTGCGCAACGTTACTGTGTATAATTTCATGCGTAATAGACCTCTTTAGCTTGTTTGTTTTGTTTACCCAATAGAGGTCCCAAGGGAACTTCACCCTTGGTCTTTTCATAATTTATGCCTACATATGCACGCGTGCATAAGACAAAATTTAAAAAAAGTTATCTAGAGTATTATTACTTGACCTGCATTGGAAAAACAAAACATAAAGAGGTCTATTAGCGCGCATACTAAAACATGGCAGCTTTTGCCTCAAGCTGGAGATTTTGTTTTGTTTTTTTGTTTTTTTTTTCACAGTTATAAAATGCATCTGTTAGCCCTTTTGGATCTTTGTACAGACCGAAATGTCAGATTTCCCTACCCATGTATTTCAGGTAGTAAGATCCCTACCCTTCNTGTAGATCCCAACCCCAAACTTAGCTCTTTATTAGTTCTTTTATTAACTCATATTTTACTTTTATTGTTTTCCGAAAATTGTAAATTATTATTATTATTATCATTATTTGATTAGCCATTTATTACTTGAAGATTTTAGTGTTGTTATGCGCATTCGATCATATCTTTATCGCATGCTAGACTGCGCAATATAAGAAATAAACATTATAATTATTATTATTAAACGTGCTTGATCGGATTGCGTTCTGTGCATTCCATTCATTCTTAGTGGAAGTCCAAACGAAGAAGCTGACTACACACGTGCCGTACATGTGTTATAGCAACCCAGAGATTTAGGATTGAAGGTTCCTCTTGTCGCCCTCCTTGGTATTGCGCTGCGCAACGTTACTGTGTATAATTTCATGCGTAATAGACCTCTTTAGCTTGTTTGTTTTGTTTACCCAATAGAGGTCCCAAGGGAACTTCACCCTTGGTCTTTTCATAATTTATGCCTACATATGCACGCGTGCATAAGACAAAATTTAAAAAAAGTTATCTAGAGTATTATTACTTGACCTGCATTGGAAAAACAAAACATAAAGAGGTCTATTAGCGCGCATACTAAAACATGGCAGCTTTTGCCTCAAGCTGGAGATTTTGTTTTGTTTTTTTGTTTTTTTTTTCACAGTTATAAAATGCATCTGTTAGCCCTTTTGGATCTTTGTACAGACCGAAATGTCAGATTTCCCTACCCATGTATTTCAGGTAGTAAGATCCCTACCCTTCCATACACCGGAAGCCTGAAAAAAGTACTCCATTCGGACGAAGCCTTTCCGTATAGTCCCCCCCCCCGTACAATTAGTTCCTTACCAAATAGCAGATATAAGTAAGCAGTTGGTTTTTTTGCATTTTCATTTCAGCAACTCTGAAGACTGTAAAGACTGTGGGGATTATGTCCGTCACGTTTTTTCATTCGTGCCAGGAATTCTCGCTGCCATCTGTGTTCTAACTGTTCTCCTGCTTCAAGTTTCACAAACAGTAAAGAATCAAAATGGTGAGTGTCAGGTCTGTCTGCCAGCATTAGGGTATGTAAATGTACTCGCCTCGCCATGATCAGTGAAATGGCTGAAACAGTTTTAACGGTTTGTTAAGGACATTTTGTTGATAAGAAAATGCGCATAGTGCCAAGATGACGTTTTTCAAGGCTGAAGAGCCAAGCTGGGACGATCGGTGACCTAAGTTCCCAGGGGGAGAGAGGAGGGCATGCCATATATGGGCTGTATAGGTATGTGCCGCTCTGAAGGGTATGGTTTTCAAGCAGTTTACTCTGGTGTTAGGGTATATAAATTAAAGAGTTTGGGTCTAGAATAGGGTATCATTTTCCAGGAAACTTTACCAATTTGTTGAACATTTTAGTCTCAAAAATATAAAAAGATCAAATCGGCAAGTTTAAATTTACGCAACTCAGCCTAAAAGCTACTCTAGGTTAGGGAGGGATTTGGGGAGTTTAGTCTAGTATAGGGTAGCAAAATTCAGCTGAACTATCTCTGGTATTGGCTAAGGGGTCCAAGGTACCAGCGGCGCATCCCCACCCAAACATTCCTAAAGTACCTGCCCGGGCCTAAGTTGTTAACCTGTTAAATCGTGAAATTCCGTGAGCTTCGTATTTCTCTAGCTCATTCTGTATCTATTACATTCTTTGCAAATGTTGTTGAGATATTAATCCTTCGTCCTAAGATGTGTTTCATGACGGTGATGCGTATCTATATTGCAGTGCCCAAGATGGAAACCGAAAATGAGACAGTCACAGACACACGCTTTTAGAATTTAGCCTTGAAGAACCTGAAGCTACCTTAGCCTCTTATAGTTAGGTAATATATGGTAAAGCCAGGAAAAAGATCTTTTCAATGGTAATTTGCACATGATGACATTTTACCACATCTACCAGAATCCTATTGTTTCAGTTTATTTAACTACTAGTACGTCCTCGGAGACCCAGGGGCTGTCAGTCGGGTCGGAATAAACGGCGGCGAAATTTTTTAAGAACGGGCGAGAGAGTCTCTCGGATGCTACTCTTAACAAACCAGTTCCACGACTCATTCGAATGCTTGTCTCTGATTGGGTACAAAATAATCGGAGGCCAGTATCTATCGCGCTGCCGCTTCGTAATCCTCTTATACGATACCGCTGTCTGACTCGTGCAGGAGAGCTGTCCAAACTTATCTTAACTCTGCTTACTGAATTAAGTCATTAAAACATTTGCGCTGGAAATTGTGTGCGTGCCTGTTTACGCCTGCTCGGCATACTTGTCATACAAGTGCAAGAGAAAATTTTTCGCTCTTTAAAGTTATGAGTTTGTTGTTAAATATTTCTCCTCAGTAACACAACAGTTTCGAACGAAACTAGTAGGGTAAACTTGCAGAGTTGCGTGAACAAGCCTACAATAACTCTAGTGTTTACGAATTAACCTTCACTCACAATACACTTCTTCGCAATAAAAAAAAATGTTGTCCTTTTAAATGTTTCATTGAATTAAAATATTTCTTGTCCTGATTGTTTGTCAAGATGTCTTTCTTATCGCTTTGCGGGTTGTGGTTTTCTGAATCTGATGGTGTTTTAGCAGTAAAATGCAAACGAAATGATTCTGAGACGTCTTCCTCATTACTAGCTAGTGTTCATTCAAATACGACAGCTCGCACTGCAAGTTTGTCGCTTGAATATCTCATCGGATCTTAAGTTAAGATCACTGACACAATCTTGGCAAGTGATGACCTCAACCCGAAATCAAATAAGCTTCGAATATGTAGAAATTCGCTTCAATCTAGCCTAGTCTTCGATCTTCTACATTTTACTGAAAACCTGCTCCTAAGTTTTCGACTTTTAAGTATCCTATAACATTATTTTAAGCTGCATTTGATTAAAAACAGTATGAATCGCGTATCTTATTTGTGATATTCAAATCAGCTACGAAATGGTATCTAATGCGCATATACTTCAGCTGACTGTGTCCCTTTGATAAATTAAATATCGTGTGGGAGTTTACATTAATTATTGCCTCATCGAATAAACGCCGCACTAATAATCATTCTTCTCTTCGGCCCCGTCAGCTTGTTCAAAGGATTGATACTCCTTATAATCCACCAGATAAATCACTATCCAGATGAAAAGTATTCGGGAGACCAATTGCGTTATCCAGTAGACAGTGATTTATTCGGTGAAAAAGTGCTATCGACCTATTTAACAACAGGCGCGCTGCTTCGCCTGGGTGCGGTGTTTATTCGAGAGCGATCGATATGGATTAGTATATTTCCTTCATATCTACGGCGTTTAATCAAGATGGGCGTTAAATAGAGTTATGGCATGCCACATTTGTTTATTATCCTGTGAAAAGGCTCTCCCTCCATTTTGGGGAAAAGGGCTAAAAAAAGGAGACACGGCGAGGGAAATGTGAGAGCTCAAGTCCTCGCTTGATTGGCTTCGCTCGCTGAGTTTTTCTCTTTTCCCCATGGCCTCCAAGGACTCAGGTTTTTCTAGATCCCCACCCCACATCATACAACCCCACTTCTTGACCTTGACCAAAAGAAAGAATGACAACAACACCCATTACCAGCTAGCCTGCGAAAATATCCGTTTCTCCGCGCTCTTCGCCGCTGGGACGTTTCGCGCGGAGGAAACGTCCCCAGCGGCGAAGAGCGTGGAGAAACGGATGTTTTCGCAGGCTAATTACTGAGTAGCCTGCGAAAACATCCATTTCTCCTCGCTCTTCGCCGCCGGGGAAGAGCGAGGAGAAACAGATGTTTTCGCAAGCTAAATTACGAGCTGCAAGGTCGATTTTCGTGCACGCACCAGGGATCCTTAATTTCCATGGAGATACCCACAAACTGGACTCAAGCAACTACAAGGCGTTAGTCTTGACACATTTTCCTGCGCACCTCAGGTGTGCTCATTAATCGCTTTCTGTCAGTTCATCTGTCAATAAACTCACTTTAGGACAGGTCACAAATTTTCATCAAATATCAGAGCTTGTCTTCTGCGCGCCGAATTTATACCATCGGAGCGAGATATTTTAACTCAGCTATGGTTCTCGTCAAAGTCGCTTAATGAAAGTACTTGAATTCATGGTTGGTGTTAAAAAAGGGTCTTGTTGCAAAGTCTTGGAAAAAAATAACTATTTTTTTCGTTACTTAAGCGAAAGGCAAAATCTAGCGCCCTATGAAGGTCGAATTTGAACCCTCCAAAGTAATATTCAGTACGTTACCTGGTAAGTTACATATTGTTGCCGAAATGGTTTCAGAAGTTCAACGTGAAAAAGAGTTCTGGATGTTATTTCGTATTATGTCCGAAGAACAGAAACTGTGTTCGCCGATATAAGGTAAGAGAGAACTTTATTATTTAAAAGGTAGAGGAGCAGCTTGTTATGGCTCTCGAATGTGGAGTTCGACCACATCGTGGTTCCAGGAAAAAGCAAACTGAGGAAAATATTTACTCGCCTTTGGTATTGTGTATATCCTCGATCACTATCAATAACGCGCAAATAATATAATTCAAAGGGCATTTCCAAAACGCGCCAAAAGAGCCGTGATCCCGCCAAAATGATCGAACCATCTAACAGAGTGTAAAAGGGGGCTGGTAGGTAACACACGACTTTTACCTCGTGCCAAAATGCTTCGTGTTCCAAAAATTGATTTTTCTGGTGGGTATATTATATTCTGGGTTCTACCCTTTCATACTGAGAGGTCATGACACTTGTTTCTGTTCGGCATGATTTGCCCTCTGATGCAAGAGCACTTTCTTCGACCTCTTTTGAAACGTAAATCTCTTCCTTTGCGGCTAAATAAGAGTTTTAGGTTGTTTATTCTTCTCCAAAGTGCCTCCTGGATCTGAATAGCTAAGGGCGATATTCCGTGAATGTGATGGTTTCCTTCAATTTTTGTCACGCTGGGTCCAGCTCGTTTAATATTTTCTGCAGGATATTAAATTATCACCGATAGTGATTTACAGGTCCAAATTTCGAAGAATGGATTATAGGAACGCATTTTGTGACGAGAGCTTTTTTAAGTAAAAAGAACTCAATCCTTAAATCGATCTTGTTTTAGCTAGCCAATTGCAGTTTTCATATTCTGTGTTAGTTTGGATGATTCAGTGGATTATTCCCTCCTCTTCCTCTTGGCTTACTGGCGGCACGCCCAAGTTTAAGAGGTGAAGAGAGATTTTTTTTAAGGGTAAAAAACTCGTAGCTTGAATAGATCATGTTTAACTAGCTAGCCAATTGCAGTTTTCATACGGTGTGTTAGTTTGGATAATTCAGTAAATTTTTCTCTCCTCTTGGCTTACAGGCGGCGCGCCCGAGTTTAAGAGGTGATGAAGAGAGATTTATTTTTTAAGGTAAAAAACTCGTAGATTGAATCGTCATGTTTTGGCCAGCTAGGCAATAGCAGTTTTCATGCGCTTCTAGTTTAGATAATTCAGTAAATTTTTCTCTCCTCTCCCTCTTGGCTTACAGGCGGCACGCCCAAGTTTAAGAGGTGAAGAGGGAGTTTTTAAGGTAAAAAACTCGTAGATTGAATCGTCATGTTTTACTAGCTGGTCAATTGCAGTTTTCATATTCCGTGTTAGTTTGGATGATTCAGTAGATTATTCTCTCCTCTCCCTCTTGGCTTACAGGCGGCGCGTCCAAGTTTAAGAGGGGAAGAGTGTTTTTTTTCTAAGGGCAAAATCTCGTAGCTTGAATAGATCATGTTTTAGTAGCTAGCCAATTGCAGTTTTCATACGCTGTGTTAGTTTGGATAGTTCAGTAGATTATTCTCTCCTCTCCCTCTTGGCTTACAGGCGGCGTGCCCAAGTTTAAGAGGTGAAGAGAGACTTTTTTAAGGTAAAAAAACTCGTAGATGAATCGTCATGTTTTAGCTAGCTA
Source organism: Porites evermanni (assembly GCA_942486025.1). NCBI lineage: Eukaryota > Metazoa > Cnidaria > Anthozoa > Scleractinia > Poritidae > Porites > Porites evermanni. The sequence goes on along the minus strand of CALNXI010002708.1, from coordinate 46,886 downwards.
ACCCATTGCAGTTTCCATGCGCTGTTAGTTTGGATAATTCAGTGAATTTTTCTATCCTCTCCCTCTTAGCTTACAGGCGGCGCGCCCAAGTTTAAGAGGTGAAAAGAGTTTTTTCAAGGGTGAAAAACTAGTAGCTTGAATAGTTTATGTTTTACTAGCTAGCCAATTGCAGTTTTCATACGTTGTGTTAGTTTGGATAGTTCAGTAGATTATTCTCTCCTCTCCCTCTTGGCTTACAGGCGGCGCGCCCAAGTTTAAGAGGTGGAGGGAGATTTTTTAAAGTGAATAGTACATAGATTATTGACTTGTTGTTTTCATTGTTTATTCATCAAGTTCTCAGTTGTAATAATTTTTCGGTAGTATTGTTCTTATTTATTGTTTATTGGGTGGGTCGGCTAAAATTAAAGACGAAGAGTGAAGCTCTAATGCAGAATTTTTGAAGTCTTTTTGATATTATGCTTTCGACAGTGCACGTGAATAGCAACTACGTTGGGTGTCCACTTAAGATAAACTGGATTAAGTGTCGAAGATGAAAGATTGCTCAATAAAACGAACATTGTTGACAGCTTTAAGATAGGCGCAGGGTCTCTTAATGTAATATAACCCTTGGTTCAAAACAATAGACGTGGCCTCTCGCCCTTCAGAAATATGCGAAGATCGCGACCTGAAACGTCGCTATCCCCCGAAAATCGAGACTGCGGCTTCGGATGATGATGCTGATGGGAACGATGATGTTGTTAATGCTGCCGATGATGATGGTGGAAATGAAGAGGGTTAACTGAGAGGGAAGTTTATCTGATCCATTGGTTTGGCCAAAATTGTACTACTGTGCTGAAGAAAAAACTAGGAGATGACAGCCTTGCTCAAATAAACTTGTGCAAATTACAGAATCTGTTTTTATTTTGATCAAACTGGTTACCTGCCCAATATTTGTTATATAATAATATACACGAAAGAATTACTCAAATCTGATTGGCTGAGAAAGGAGTGCAGTTCTTCTGTAACACGAGTGCAAATTTGTAACACGAGAGCAAAATTTATAACACGAGTGCAGATTACAAATGGTTTCTGATTGGCTGAAAACGCAAAAGAAACCACCAAGAACCAATCATATTAGAGATGTTTTAACAACAAAATTCAAGAAAATAGCCATGGTTTTCAGCAGACGACGACGGGATTTAATTTTGTACGCAAAACAACAATAGAAAAGTTAAAAATATTCCAAAACCCGAACACAGTAAAAAGTACGTCTTTCTGGCTAAATGTATTGAAAATGAGGTGCTAAGAGGAAAATACAGTCAACAAAATCGAGGAAAGTGAGCCAGAAAAACTGAAACAAGCTACTTATAACAGACTACGCTAAAGTAAAAAAATAAAGAACAAAAACTGTTGCAACAACACGCAAACCATGACAGCTACACTTTTCAGGCATTTAAACGAACAAAGATACAAGTTTTCCATGATAACAACAGGGATTTCAAGTGACGTACTTTATTTGTTGGAGGAGAAAAGTTTCCGGTTGCTCTCTTTGAGTCTTTTGTGGAGCGAAGACCTCTATTAAAACATCCATGCGATGGTCTGTTTTTTTCTACCTTAGTAGCAAACGAAATCGAAAATTTAAACATCTGGTCCAAACAAACTAAACCAATGGGAGAAAATATCATAACTAACATAATGAAAGTATCCGTAGCCGTTACTAGCCTTAAAGAAAGTGAGAAAAAAGTTTACGAATCATTGTGCAAAAAAACAACAGTCAGGAAGCTGAAGAAAGCAGAAGTCGTAAGTTCAGAGCATATCACCAATGTCACTGGCCTCAGAGGTATAAACTTCCTTAACCTGAATACGATGAAGTCGACGAAGAAGAGGTACGATGACGCTTGCAGTAGGCCAAATGAAATAATGAAAACCCCAGCGTTGTTAAAAAGCAAATATTATATTAATATTGGCAGTTTCCGACATCACAACAACTGTGGCTCCACTCACCCATCGATGGCAGCGTCGGAATGTTTTAAAGACCACAAAGTGCACTCGCCCTATGGGCTCGTGCACTTTTGTTAGTCTTTGAACAATTTACTCGTGCTTATTTATTCAAAATTGCACTCGACATCATGTGATTACCTATACTTAATATCTCTAAAACAATTCATAAAACATATTTTCTACAAGTTTTTCATTTTGGTAAAATAACCAAAAGTTAATACATTACTCTACTATTAAATTCACCATGTACCGAAATTCACTGAGACAAAATTTTTAGACACAGTTGTATACAAAGGCCAGGATTCAGCGAAAGCTATCCTTGATGTAAAGACACATTATAAACAAACTAAGGAAAAGCCTTAAATGTTTTGCCTTAAAGAACGTTTGAGGAAAGTATTTCAAATTTCCAAAAAAAAAAAAAGCGCTTGATGGACAGAGGCTACCAACACAGTTTGACAGCAAAATTGCTATCAGATTAGAAATAAATAAAACTCACAGAAACTGGAAATATTCGCTCCTGAATCAGAACGGCAAGGAAGAAAAAGAAATTTTGCCTTTCGTGAAACAATATCAGCCCTTGGTGTCTAAGCTATAAAAGTAAAAGTGAATCCTCATGCAAAACCAACCACTACCTTGGCAGATTTTTAAAGAAACACCTATTAGTTCCTACAAGAAAGGAAAATCATGGCAAAGAGCTACCCCGCGAGCAGTGGTTTTTCCCTTGCATGAATTTTAGCGTTTACGAATTCTTTCGCGTGGCTCGACAGACAGGCCACGCGAACGACTTTGTAATTTTCATCGGTACAATATGAAGTTTAAGGTCAATCAAATGATGCAGTTTTACATTTTTTACACGTTTTATAGGGATCAAAGTCTTCAAGTGAGAGAAATACATAGCAAATATTTATGATTAACATGCATTTTTACCTATTAACTGAGATTTAGATTCTTGTGACTTTCTACATCCCTCAACTGCAACTTTGACTGAACCTGAGTTGCCAAACACCAACATCGCAATCTTAATTTTTGTGCTGCGATTAATATAATCCAAATTTCCATATAATTGATTTGAAAAAAGTTGACTTCACTAATGTGTCAGACAACGAGCTTGACAATCAGATGTAAGTAATCAGGTTTATCTTGTTTCATCAGTATTCTCATATATAGCTGAAAGTGTCTACGGCCTTCCCCTTAACTTTATTGTACACTAAAATTCAATCAGAGCTTCAAATGAACCAGAAACTCCAATGATTGTGCAAATTATTAAAAAAAGAGTCATGGGGATAGGATGAATATGTGACTTACACTCACTAAGATATACGGATATAGAGAACGGCGAGTTGAAGTGCGACACGACGAGTTGAAGAATCACTGAAGAATATACGAGTAATGGACTTGTAAGTAATATAGACGACGCGACGAGATGACTCGACGACTCAACGAGATAACTTGACAAGACGACGAGTTGACTCGATGAATTGGCGAGATGAGAAGAGGACGCGACGGCATGAATTTGTGACGAGACCAGATGAGGATTTTGTCCAGGATTTGACGGCATATTTCGACCTTGTACTCAGGTACCGGCATTGTGCCTAAATTCAAAAGTGGGTGCTTGAAAAAAGAGTGTGTTCACACTAGTGCACCCAGCGAGTACCTTACTCGGTCACCGTGCCCGGGCACTAAGTGTAAACGCTGCCTAAATAGTCTCTTACATTTAGTTTAAGGGACTTGAAAGTCAAACTAGAGTCTCCGGTGCGTATTTCATCATTTCCGCTGTGAACTCGGAACTTGAGAAATCTTGCGACTGATAATCCTCGTAAAAGGAAAACTCTTTGGTTATGTCCAGTTGCGAACATCTGAGGTTAAGCCACGTTAGTGTTAGTTTACATGCACGTCTTTTCGATAATCCTGTTTCAAGTTCAAGAATAGTTTCTTCGTCGAGTGCTTTGTTATCCTTATTTGAGCAGGGCCCTAAATACTCTAGGGAATGGATAATGGTTGTTATTCGGTTCAAGGCCAAGTTTAACGCGCGGGAAGAGATAAGCGGACAGCATCCTAACTCCAGATGCGCCAAGTTTGAACGATCCCACATTATGTTCTGCAAAGTGTTGTCACTGATACTTATTCCATCAAGAATTAAAGTCTTGAGATGAACACATGACTGTATAAAATCGTTAACAAAACTGCCCGTAAGCATAAAGCATTTGCGCACACTTAAGGCCTCCAGCCGGCTACAAGAAGTAAACAGAGACAAAGTATTGTCGTCTAGTAAATGGCAGTGACTAAGATCGAGCTCGCGCAAATATTTCAAGTTTTTAATTGTTGTTTTCAATGTTCCGTCTTGTAGTAGAGTATAAAGAAAAGCATCACAGAGTCTCAGGCTTCTGATGTTTTCGAGGCTTGTGGCAATTGCTCGGTACACGCCCGGATGGCCTTGAGAAAATCGGATGTCAAGAACTTTGAGATTTTCAGGGAAAATATCTTTTCCTTTTGTTCCAGGTGTAAAAGTTACACTCTTAAGTTTTAAAACACGGAGTTGGCTACAAGAAGAAGCAAGTATCCTTAAAGTTTCACCCGAAATATTAAATCCACTTAAATCGAGGCACTGTACTATTGAAGCCATTCGCTTCGTAAATAGCAATTCCATCTTTACAGGATCGGTAAGGCGCGTGGCAAATGGCCTTAAATCGACGTTCTTAAACAAAAACCGATCGAAAGACAATCTGTACCACCATCGACAAACTCTAGAAACCCGGATCAAGTCACTCAAAGGAAGGAAACTTAAAATCCTTAAAACAACTTCCTCGTGTAGGCTAAACACCGGTGCAAGAATGTTATGACCATTGACACTTGCATGTTTTGTTCCTGCTTGAGTTTGCCTCCGGTTTCCCTTTAAACCTACGACACTCAAAACCATGGGGATGCCCTTGGATAACGTTAACATGTTTAGATTTGAATATGGCCCGTTATTCTCCACAGTCCTCTAGTGGCGCATATGATAAGAGTAAATCGCTTTACTATTTTCTGAAAACAAAAAAATATAACATCATTAACTAGAGGTTTAATTAAGTTTTTTTTCTTTTTTCAATTTCCCTAACCACAGTTCCACAGAATGCGCTAACTAAAGTCACCTGATGACTTAGTAATTAAAATTAATCTTGTTAACCATTTTGTTGCCTTTGCTGACTTCACGTCAGCCTTAGCCTGTTCCAGGTGTTCAGATAGTTACAGCGCGGCGTTCAGACGAGTTAAATCGCACGAGGGAAAAACGAGAGGGAAATAACGAGGAAAGACTGGGAGAGAGCTAACCTTCCCTTGTTCTTTTTTTTTTCCTCGTCAATTATTCGCTTGCGCTTTACTATCTGAACCCCTGGAACCAACCGTCCTTTAGAGTGTTTAGAGTATTTTCACGGATGGGCGACCAATGAGAAATACTTAATTCAGTCTGTGAACGATACACTCGTATGATTGGATTTAAAGACCATTCACATTCAGTTTATGAACTGGAAAATGGCAGGCAGATGAATTATTTAAAGTCAAATGCTCACTATACTGACATGGTAGGAGATGTATACCCCCTCCCTCCCTCCCTCCCTCCGGTAAGCTTTAAAGCAGGGTAACTATCTCTGGATGAGCACCAACCGTCAATCAAAAAACTACGCCCAGCCTCCAAAACATTTTGGAAGGATTCATAATTTTATAATCGATCTAGAACGGGCAGCGCTAATGTTCTTGTGGTGCCGCTTTCTATTCATTATTATGAGTTAAAATTCATTCAAGGAGAGATATGATCGACACCTGCTAGTTTTTACTGTCACATCATGAAATTAAAACTAAATTTATAACCATTCTTTGATATATATACATGAAATTGAGAATCTGGATGCATGATATGGGATTCATAGACAAAAAAACTCTTGCAATATTTTATATCTTTATAACCTATGACTTCAAAAGGGCGTTTAAACTGAAGTAGGGTGAGTCGCTAATTTCCTCGCGTTTTTGGCATTAGTTGGTCACTAATTATAAAAAAAATAGTTCTGTTGTTTTGCACTGCCCATGGGCATGACACCCACTGCGCAAAACGTTGCGTTATCATCATGAAGCTGACGGGGTTTTTCGCCGGTCGCCTAAAGAGATCAGAGGTAACAAAAGGCCTCTTTCGTAGTCTAGGCCCCAGTTGTTCGAAAGGTGCATAGCGCTATCCACTGGATAAATCACTATCCAGCGGATAACGCAATTCATTTCCCTAATATTTATCCGCTAGATAGTGATTTATCCGATTGAAAGCACTATCCACAGTTTAAACAACAGGGGCAAGATGGTTTTAATAGCGATTGTGAGAGCTCTTCCCGACTGGTCTTGAAATTTGCCCCAATCCCTTTGCGCAAAAGGATCATTTGAAGCCGAAATCGTCGTTTTGTTTTTTTGTTTGTTTGTTTTTGGAACGGCTCAAGAAGAGTGACCTTTCTCTTTTATTGCAAGTGTTTTTTTTTACTCGTTAAGGCTACAAGAAAAATACGTGTTTTAAAGAGAAAAAAATTTGGAGAGTAGAAGTTGCGTCATTTCAAGATAGATATGAAGGACGTGCAACTCCGTATTTGGAGCCATGCACAGAAATTAAAAGTATAAGATAATGTTAAAACTGTTCATTTTTTTTTCTAAAAATTTTTTGCAATATCCCTCTGCTGAAAACGTTTATTAATAAGTAAGATTTATAGTCTAAGACTTTTTACCGTTGTACAAGTCATTGAAACATTTTGTACGCAACTAGGAAAAAAACCCCTAGAATTACGGGAACCCATCTTTTTATTACAGTAAGGTTTTCAATTTCCTATATGTGGCTGTAATGTGTCAAGTATGAAAAATTCTGGATAGGAGATCCTTTTCAAGGGTATTACTTAGTGCAGGAAATGGAGAAAAAACACCTATCGACTGGCTATTAAAGTTGGATTTCTCTTACTTAAGTTAATGGTTAGGTTTGATTCACGTGTGGCTGTGAGTGATCGAATAATTTGCAAAGGAGATGGTAAAGTTAATTATGTATTAACAGAAAAAAAATCGTCGGTTAACTCATTACAAATGACTCCACCCAAAATGTAGTGTGGTGCTTTAGTTGATTCGTGGCAAGCAGTAGCTGATCAAATGTCTTCAAATTGAGTTAATTATCTCTTCCAGAATGCATTTGTTCCTCAATTAAAACTGTTATAAAACGGTCCATCCAATGTACAGAGATTATCGTAGTCAAACAATGTTAATCATAAAAGTTAGTTTGATAAAAACACTGAACAAATATGAGAAAAATAAACGCACACTGACACATACTAGCAACAATATATGAAGAGATGGTTCGCTTTAAAAAAATCTTACCTTGAAGAGTCTGTAATTTCTGCAGGCGGTTTATGATGTCGCTGAAAGATTCAGCTTCCATTTTAATGGCTTGTCATACAATCACCTAATACGTCAGGGTGGAGTAATGTATCCGGCGCCTCTTGCGTCATTGACATAGGAACTTGGCACTCATCACAATTTCCTGAGGAACTTTTAACTGCCATTGTGGGCCAATGCCACTGCCTAGTTTTGGTTGTGCTCCACGTGGAATTTTAAACACCAATGTATCAAAATTTTAACCTTTAACCCCTGGCTCCAGCTTATGGTGATCAATGCAAAAACTTCAAAAATAATAGTAAAAAAAAGGAACTTTCAATATATTTGTTAAACTTGTTAAGTCGCTAGGATTTTCAAACAAAGCCAAAAAAAAAAAAACGTAATATGCTAAAGTTGTTTCTAAGTCTGAGTATCATTTCAATGCAAACACTTTTGTGAATTCGTTCACAGATTTAGGAGTTAAAGTAACAAATTATCAAGTATTTCCGCCATAACTTGGTCTTTGGAGGGAATGGTTAGAGACCTAATTGTCATAATATGAGAACGTCAAACAAGATCTATTAATAATAGCCGAGTGGTCGATCTAGAGTTTTTCAAGCCTGCTCTTTGTCAGGGCTCTTCTTTACCTTGACAGCACAGCACCGTAGCTTCCAATTGAGATTGGCTTGCAAAGCCAGTTTTAAGTTTCTTTAATTTTGTCCTTGATATGTGCGACAGTGTCTTGTAGAAATTTTAAAATGTCGATGGTTCGTTGAGGCTATTCCAACCTTTTTTCACCCAAAAGTATTGTGCATGTGAAGGCGGCAGTCCTGATCTGTGTTCACCAGGATGAAGGGAAACCAAAATCAAAGAGCGTTAACTGAAAGAACTTGTTTTATTGTTATTATTATTGCTCAAAATAAAAATTTCGAAATTATCATAACGATTGATATTATTAGTCGACTTTCAAATAAAGATTTAAAAAAATAAAAAGACTGAAAAGTAACGGTCTTCAGCGGGAATGAAACAGCACATCCATAAAACCCGTTTAATGTCGTCAGTGTGGTCCCAGGATAACCGCTTATAATTTTAAATAGAATATTTAAAATAGAATATTTAATAGCAGGATCAAAAACAGTTTCTACGATTTAATCGGCATGGTTTTTAAAGTCATCCACTCTCAATCAAATGGTCCACCCTCCTAATTACCGGCAGAGCGGATGCTTCGAGTTTCTGTTCACTGCACACGGCTGGTAGGCGCGTGCCACTGATGTTATATATATAGACTCGCCGCAAAATAAACTGGTAAATTTGAAACGAGAAAAATGAACAAGGTTGATGAATCATTTAATCTTGATACAGGTTAGCTATATGGAGCTATATATATGAGCTTGAGATGAGTTAATGGTAATGATTAAGAATACAAAGCACAATGGCACTTAAGAAAGCACGTGTTTGGTTAACAATCCGGTTAAGTTAAAAGAGCACCGATATCTATTTGTGTTGTTAAAAAAGGAAAGCTGTACCTGGATGGCTGCTTGGTCATTGTTATGATAAATACACGTAGACACGTAGACTGAGCTAGTAGCTCATTCTTAGTCTAAAAACATTAAAAACAAACTCGAATGTGGTGGTATTACGACTTCCTCTAGCAAAACAAAAAAGGCAATACATAAAGGGCGAAACCGTTGGCTCGATTTGTTTCTCCTAAACGCTAATATACAGCTGGACACGAAGTTCGTTCGTTTGAATTTCAGAGGCTTAAAGAAGTCAACCAAGAAGTAAACTAACACTTGAACGATTAACATAATAGACTTCGTTTCTAAAGGTGAGTACCCAACCCTGTTGTTAGACTTTAATTCATCAGATCAAATTCTTCTCGATCTTCTGTGAACCGCAATCGTTTAATCTGTTAAAAGCCCGACGATTGTACAGTTAAGCCATCTCTTCCTAATTATAAACTGAGCAATGAATTAAGTTACCTTTTCCTAGCTTCACGGAAAAGTCTTTTTCACACACTCGAGGTGTTAATAGTCATTACAGAACAGCAACGATCCTCAAAAAAAAAATTGGGAAAAGAAAAGAAAAGAAAAGAACTTTTTGTGTGTCTCACCACACATGCTTCGACTGACAAAAGTGCCTTACTTTAAAACAATTTTACACCGAGCGAAAGACATGTTAAAACAAACATATACGAGCTTTCTTGTACTATTTTTAATTAATTTGGAATTCATTAGTTTGTGGTTGCAGGTACTGATTGTGTATGTAGGCCAAACTGAGCAGACAGAATTTCGTTGAAAGAATACCGTCATTTGTTAATGTTGTCAGTGTTTCTGTCTGGATGGCTATGGTCGCTCAAGGACAAAGAAGCAATAGAAGAAAGCAAAATGGATAACAGAAAAAAAAATGTGATAATCCTTAAAGCAGTGGTGAACCTTTTTTGCGTAGAGTTGCAGTCAGTCTAAACAAATGTGTTTTGTAGTTATTATGAGTTATGGTATAAAATTAATCTGATAATAAAATCGATGCTAAAATTTGTTTCTCTGAAACATTTCATGTTGATAAACCGAAACTCCTCAATTACTTGTCAAACTTAAAAGGTGTTTCGATACAGTTTTTCGGAGACCATACCGAGTATTCTTCAATCGCCTTAAAAACGTTTTTATCCGGGTCCGATGGCCATAAAAATTTCAGCACTAACTGACCTTTTAAAAAATGTAAAAATGTTTTATGTAAAATTGATATTACCATGACAACGTTAACTGAACAAAAATCTTTGCACCATCTAGACCTGCCATTGTGAAAAAAAAAAACAAACAAACAAACAAAACAAAACAAAACAAAAAACAAAGCAAAATTCTGTATGCTTGAAACCCATTCAACATATGCCGCCTTTTTGGATCGGAAAGTTCAAATTTCTGCTTGGTTTTTGTTTTAAAATTATTACATGGCCCATTTTTCTCACGTCACTTTATTCGCGATATAATTTAACAATTAAGCCGACTGCCAAAGTTTGGTCCTTAGCAAAAAACGCTATTGAAGAGAAAAGGTTCGGGCAGCTGGCTCAAGAAATGCCGGTGCAGAAATCTAATAGATAAATCTGTTAACCCTTTCACTGCCAACTGTGGCCAAAGGCAAATTTCCACCAAATTTCCAAATTTCATTTTCTAAAATTTTGACAAAAAAAAATAGCACCACATGAAAGTACAGGCGGAGAGCTTTCATTTGAATGGTCACATTATAGGATTTCGTCTACAGACTCAAAAGTTAGACTCGCCTTACAAAACTCCATCAAACACTCTGGCAGTGAAGGGGTTAACAACGTGGTTGGAAATGACTTGACTTGCCTATTATACAGGAACGTGAAGAGTCCGCTCACTTTCGCATAATTGCAATTTATTAATTAAACGTACTCAATAAATCTGAACAAAACCATATCGAAACCAATTAGCAATACTTTGTTTTCCTAACGTTATTTGCAGGTGTCAGTTAAGATGCGGATATTGTGCTGTCGTTACTTTATGGAGCCAGCTTCGAATTCTGGGACGCCGGCAATTCAACGCCTTTGCTGTGGTGTGGGTCACGTGATCGATGACATATTTCGTCAGCTCGTTTTTTCCTTCACACTTGTTTTCTTCATGAAAGTTCTAAGCCTCTCTGCGGCTAACGCTGGGTTGCTAATTCTTCAGAAGGAACTGACTCACGTGGTATTCTCCCCTCTTTGCGCCTTTCTAGTGGACAGCATGAATATTCCAGTTCTGTCCCGGAAGCTGGGGAGAAGAAAAAGCTGGCTTCTGATAGCAAATATCGTGGAAGCAGTCTTTATACCTTTGTTTTTTAGCACTTGCTTCCCCTGCCAGAGCGATGGAGGACAATGGCAGCGGATGGTATATATTGGTGTGCTCAACACCATTCTAGCCTTTGGAGGCGCTCTTATGAACGTCGGACATTTGTCGATCATTCCTGTCATCGCTAAAAATCAAAGCGAAGCTGTGGAAATGAGCGCATGGAGGTTTGTCATTTTCTCAATGACTCAAACATGAAAATAACAAAATGCAGAGTCAAATTGCACTTTCTCATTATTTACGTTTTAGGTTCTCGATCGATATTAGGGAATAGGTGCTATTTGCTATTGTTTAGATGCTTGCAACATAAATTTATATGGCGGCTGTTACGGCGAAATTGATGGAACTTTGTTTTGCATTTTTCGGGGGGCAAAAATGGTGAATTTAAATCAAGAATATCAGTGTTTGAGGGAAATGTGAATGTTTGTAAAATTTTTCCATTTGAAAGTTTTTTAAGATTTCTTATCAAAGCGGCCATGCAACATGTACTACGAACTCAGTTACTAATAAGACATCCAAAATTGACATGTTCCAACACTCATCTTTTGTTCTTTGGTTTTTTTTTTTTTTAAAGGACCACTTTTTCTTTCCTTCCTGTCATCGCTAAAAATCAAAGCGAAGCTGTGGAAATGAGCGCATGGAGGTTTGTCATTTTCTCAATGACTCAAACATGAAAATAACAAAATGCAGAGTCAAATTGCACTTTCTCATTATTTGCGTTTTAGATATTAGGGAACAGGTGCTATTTGCTATTGTTTAGATGCTTGCAACATAAATTTATATGGCGGCTGTTACGGCGAAATTGATGGAACTTTGTTTTGCATTTTTGGGGGGACAAAAATGGTGAATTTAAATCAAGAATATCAGTGTTTGAGGGAAATGTGAATGTTTGTAAAATTTTTCCATTTGAAAGTTTTTTAAGATTTCTTAACAAAGCGGCCATGCAACATGTACTACGAACTCAGTTACTAATAAGACATCCAAAATTGACATGTTCCAACACTCATCTTTTGTTCTTTCGTTTTATTTTTTTTTAAAGGACCACTTTTTCTTTCCTGAGTGGTATCCTAACCTTAGTTGTGGCGTGGGCTATTTTCGGGCAAGACAATAGCGAACATCTAACAGCAGAAAATGCAATGGATTTCACGGTAATTATTAATAGTATGGACATCAGTGACTGAGCTTCATCCGTTACAAAGTTATAAAACTTTTTCCTTGCTTCCTTTTTTTCAGGTCATGTCTTTAATATTGGTTGGAATTGGTCTCTTGTTTTGTCTGATTTTCCACATCGGAACCAAAGAGCCTTCGTGTCAAATCAACAAAAAGTTGTCTGTGACGGCTGCAGGCATTGTGGTAAGGTTTGAATTTCCTTAGAGAAAACTGCTAGAGACCATCAAGTCAGCCTCCCTCGCAGACGTTTATTGTCTCGTCACGCAACGTTGGAGAGGAGCGTTACGTGACCAAAAAAAAAAAAACGGCTGTGAGGGAGGCTAGTTATATAATAGACCTAATATGCTAGCCTGAGAAAATAGCCGACAGTTAGTGCGACACTACTGGCTTCTCTGCAAAATGAAGTCTCAGGAAAGAGTGCAGAAATTCCATACTGTCCGCCTTTTACTGCCCATCTAGATCTGGATAGCTCTTTTTATTGGTTGATGATAGTTACCAGGTGGAACTACCAATCAGAAGCACTCAGCCCAGATAAAGGTGGTGGTACGTCATCAGTATGGAATTTCTGCACTTGCTCCTCAGACGTCATTTCACGAGAAAACTAGTGGTGGCCTTTTGCGAAAGGTTGGCTGTTTAGTTAGCCTACCCTTATGCAAGTTTTCGTTAGGCAAGCCACCAAGCTCAGTTTCGGAACTGTCATTTTGCATTGTAAGGCACGATGGTGAAATTGCTCGTCTGACGTAGGCACACGTAAGGGCCATAAGCCGTATTAATATATAGATTTAGCCAGGGCTTTGAAAAGCGAAGCTCTCGTTAATATGTTTATAATTTACCCATCGGCAAGCAAAAGAATAAAATCGTGTAATGCTTAACGACGACGGCAACAAAAAACAAATCAGTAGGTTTAATTAGCCAATAAAAAACAACAACAACAACAACAATAACAACTTTGCACGTGCAGCACACTTTTTTGTACATTTATTTGGAGTTGTTTTGCACGACTACAACATGAAACTTTTTCAGTTACGTATCTTATGAAGGAAATGTCGTATGTGCTCACCAAAAGTTGCGCTGCCGGCGTTCCTGTTCGTTTTTTTTTTCACTGCCGGCGCCTATTTTCACCTTATTGGCCGCTAGCATTACTCACTTTCTCACTGCCAATTTTCATGTTTTTCTTCCAACCAAATTCGTCTCTTCTGTTTTTTAGCTCTTTCTCTGTTATCCACGCCAGTAAAGACATTTAAACTTAGTCGGACTCGACCCAGTTTGTTATTGTTGTTTTTGTCTCTTAAAAGTCCGCATGGCTATGCCATTTCCCTCGTGTTGCATTTGGGTTGCAAGACCTGTTAATTGACTTATTTTACATTGGTATGTCTGTGGTATGGACGGGCGTGTGTATGATCACGTGATTACCAAAATTTCTTGGATGCTTAGATTAACAAATTTCTTACCCATGGTGCTTCGCTGCATGCCCTCCGCGCGCGCAAGAGCTCCGATATAAGTTATCTTGCCTAGTCCCTTTACGGCGTTTTCCCAAGCCTTCTCGGTCAATTGCCTTCGGTGACGTATCCGAGGCGAACAGGCGGGAAGCGCCTAGACAAAAACAGAATGCGCAAGCGTGCGTCGGAAAAGTCGGACTTTCTGGAGCTCAAGACGTTGCAAACAGCAAGCAATTATTCATGATTTAAAAAACCCTTCTAGATATTTGCTAAATAGTTTGTAGATCGACTTTTGCCGACTTTGAAAAGCCATCAGAATTTTCATTCATAGTCCTGTGAAGATTGATTTCTGCTCCTTCAATCTTATCATTCGACTTCTCATTCTAACTAAATATGTTTTGCGCGAATTTTTAAAGCATTCACTTCAAAAAGGATACTTCATTGACACCGTGTGTAATAAACTTAGAGCAAGTAGAGTACAAATCTTAAATAATCAGAAAAAAATTACACTTTCAAATAAAATTCATTAGCTGTGTGAAGCGAAAATTCTTCAAAACTTCTCTGCTTGGTTGTGTTTCAAAACAGGCAAAAAGCTCCGCCGTGAAGAAAAACCTCAAATTCCTCGAAGGACAAATTTGTAACGAGAATCTTTCCTTTGTCCAGTGAAAAAACCTGGCTGAATATTCTTTTGAACTCTCCCTTCCCATTTGTGTTTTTTAACGGTACATTTTTAACTTTGAAATGCGAAACTTTGGTCTTGAAAACCATCGCATGGGATATCTCACTTTTGTCTCACTTCTGAGAATTTTTGTCTAGGCCTGACTTCTTCGATTTGACCACGTGACTCGAAACGCATAAGCCGCGCGGAATAACGAGGCCTAGGGACTATGCAATAAATTTATTTATCTGTCACTCTATTAATACATACCAGCTTTACATAGGGTGACAAAGATCTCTGTCTTCATAGTAGTAGATTATCAAGTAGTTTAACTAGATAGTTTTAATCTAATGAATAAGTAACCAAAACTGTCAGAATTTTAAAAGACACTACAGAAAGCAATGCGAAAATAATAAGCCAGATAGCATAATTTAATGATGAAATAACCTTGATAGCTTGTTTATACTTTACATCTAAATGCATAAGTTTTAAACCTTTTCAAATCAGACCTTTTAATGAGGTTTACTTTTCTCTAAACCCTCGGGGGTCAGGGGAAGGGTGCAATTTTGAGAATACCCTCAATATTACAGCGAAATTCGTTGTATCGCGCCGCGCCCTGAGAACTTCGAAGGGATTTAGGATTTTTCTGTTCCGTCAATCATTTGAGCGAAGGCGGGTTAAAAGGTTAAAAGGTTAAAGGCATGTTTATAGTGGAAGGTGCACTTAGCTAGTCAGCTAATTTACAGGCACTCCACTCAAATATTTAGAAACAAATAATTCAAATACAACATAACAGGATTAAAAACCCCAACTGGCAGAAGGCAACCAGTTGGCTATTTACAAGCATGGCCGAGAATTTGAACTCGGGACGACCGAGCACAAATCCAGCAAGTGGCCAGAGCGGGACTCGAACTCGGGACCGCCGGATTGCGAGTCCGACGCGCTGACCACTCGGTCACGCTGCCTCCCTTGGGTTAATGCAAATCAAAATGTAACGCGCTCGCCCAGCTTGCATCGGATGAGAATGACTCTATAGACTGCCCAAGAATAGCAAAGGTAAATCGCGATGGTGAGCGGAATTTTTGTCGAAGGAAGGAGGCAGACGTTGCTTTATTCTTGCAAGCCGGACAAGAATAAAAAAGATCAGAAAATCTGCGAAGCAAACTTAACTAGTCGATTATTGCCCGAAACAGGACGATCACAAAGCAACGCCCTTGAAACACGAAACAAACGAAACGGATCGAAAGCCACCAATCACGAATCACAAACGAGGACCTTTTGAGCTCGTGCAAGTAAACATGTGTTTCCTAAGAGGTCCGCTAAGAGAATTGACGGGACAGAAAAACCCCAAATTCCTTCGAATTTTGCATAAGGCACAGCGCGATACAATTTCACTGTATGATTGAATAATTCTAAAACAGTTGAAGCTGTGACAAACTTAGCATAGTTAAAAAATAAAAAAGTAAAAAAATTCCCGGACGTTACGTCAACATTTCCGGGAACCGAGATTCATTACAGCCAAAAGTTTAGCAACAATTTATTGCCTTTTTTCTACTAAAAAAACTGAAGTATTTTATTTTAGATTTTTATAGTACCTTACCGATTTATTTAGCATTTTTAGTGGAAAGAATTCTATAGTGATACATATGTGAGTTCATCCAATGTATTAAACAATTTGTTGTCATAATGACGTCATTTCGCCTTTGCAACAATAAAAATATAGGAGGATTTTAAAACGGTGATAACATTATGCAGGATCATAATGGTGTGTAAATTTGGTGGCTTTAATTAGCGGTTTTAAAGTTATAGGGGATGATCTCCAAGCTTCCCTTTCCCACCACGGTTCTAGAAAACCCAAAAAAGCCCATTCTGAATGGGGTTAAAAAGACGCCAAACGAGCTAATTAAAAAGGCATGGATGAATTTAAGTCCAAAACAATATGTAGTTCTCTTTAACTGTTTTAAATTTATCGCAGAGAAAGTCCTCTTACATTGCTTCAAATCTCATAGTTCAGTCGATGACCTTCATGGGAACAGGTAAGATAGTGTCTGCCATTTTTTTACAATTATCAAATAAATAATTTAAAGGTGTTTTGACAGCTAGGCTTTGCTGTGTTAATTATGTTGTGTGACCATGAAGAAAGCTTTGGCACCAGTTTCGTATCATCAGATATATAGACTGAGAGTGGATTGCAATTTAGATCCATATATATAAAATCAAATTTAAGTATATAAATATTTTGGTGTTTTTTTTACTTTTTCATTGATTTATGTGATAGATACGCATAAGAAGGAAGCTATTCGAGACAGGTTCCTTGGGACTCTAAAGGCTACAGACTCAGTCAACGAGGAAGGCAATCCTGCGAGGAAAAAAAGTTTCGCGAGGCACTTTATCAGCGCCCTTTTTGCTCAAGATGAAGAGGAGAAAAATAACGGAAAGGATGCTTCCCCTTCTGTAAACGAGGCAGAGATGGGAACAGTTTCCAAGGGCTTAGAAGTACATTCATCTCCTTCTTCTGAATCAAGGACTCAAAATGATGACGAAGTGTTGAATGATGTCAAACAATTACCACAAGAACGGAAAATAAGCGTTCTCTTGAGCATTGTTTACGGTCTGGTGGGGTTAGACACCGATAGAGATGAACAAGTATCCGACAAAGTCACCGTCGAAAAGTCAGGGGAATGTAATGGAAATAAAAGGCCCATTTCGTGTACAGAGATACAAGGCTCGAGTGGTCCTAACGGCTCAAGAAAAGAAGAAGCAGAAGACATCTTTTCCCATGCTTGTTCCAGTTCTCGGCTTGGTGTCGACAATAAAGGACTTGAGTGCAGTGAAACGGAAATATGTCCTAGCTTCCCAGATCCTGAAATCACAAAGATAAATGTAAACGCACTAACTACAAGTAATTGCAAAAGGCTGTCAGCTGTGTCAGACGATCCTGAATCTGCTCTTCCGCCTAAAACAATAAGAGCCTGGCTCAAGGATCCACGTCTTTACATGGTGATTATAGTCTTTTCAACTTCCATTTCATTTAGTATGTGAATTAGTTTTTTTGTGCTTTAATTGCTTTTATATAATTTTTGCTTATTGTAATGCGCAAGTGATCGTATATCCATGAGGCATGGCAGGCGCAATATAGATATATATGCAATTGTGTTTATTTATTTATTTAAATACGTATTTATTTATTCATTTATTTTACCCTATTGTACATACATGCATTCAAGGCACAAAGTATTGATTGGAAATTTTAAATCATCTTCTTTAACTGATTATCTCATTTTTTCATACATTAAGGTAGCAATCATATTCGCTTGTACAAAAGTCTTACAAGACGTTGCCTACGCGTATCTGCCACTGTTTCTTATTTACAGCGTTGACTTTGGGAAGGTGAGTGTACATAATTATGTTAATGTGTTTTTCTTCAGGCCTCGCAGGCCGTCACTATTTTGTGGCCCTGTGTCTTTCTATGCAATCTCTATGGACATTATCCATGTCATGTTGACTATATTAAAGTGCTATACGTTTTAATGGTTTAATCCTTGTTATATTATTCTTATTATAAGTGCATCAGCGGGTACATTATTACCTAGTAATCAATAATAGTGCTGCAAGCTTTGGTTAAAACGCCGCAAGTACTTAATATGCCTGGCCTGCTTTGCGGAAGGTCCCGAGTTCGATTCCCAGCAGTAACCTCAAATCCTTTTTTCGAATTCTTCCCTTTTTAATTTCCGTGTCGCTTTAGAGGCTTTAAATAGCCAGCGAAACGGAGCACCGGTGGAGAGAAGGAAGGCGAAGTAAGCGCACTGTCGGACTTGTCTCAGGTTTCAAGCTACCGGCGTAAGATAAGAAATCTGAGTCAAAATTAGCTACAGTAGGACAATCTTTATCTTATCGATCATTCACTTTGCCTTTTCAGGATGCGATTGCATATCTGCCACTTGTGATGTTGATCAGCGCTACAGTGTCCTCAGGAATCTCAAAGAAACTTGTTAAAATAATCGGAAACAAGGTTAGACCAGCCCTCCGTATCAATGTGTTTTACTGCTCAAAATGAAAGAAATCAATAGGGAAAAGGGGGGACCCGCTCAACAAAAATTTTTTTTGGGCCCTTTGAGCCTTAGTTTGGTCTAAAAATAGGTGGGGGGGGGGGGGGGGGGGCCCCCNAACCTTCTCGTACAGACTATTAGAGATTGTTGGCACAATATCGCGACAACGCTTTACGAGCTTTAAAGCACTCGACCCTCGTCATCAGTACAGGCACGTGGAAAACACTTACTCTTCGTAAATTGTGGTAAGACAGAAGTACCTGTGTGTCCTGTCCTTTGCCACGTCGGAATCACGTTGTTAAAAATTCCCTTGTTTTGACACAACGTACTAATGCGCAATAAATTTTTTTTTCTTTAATATGAACAAGAAGCCTTCTATGTTTCGACATAATGCCATCCTTAACCAAGAGAAAATAATTAGAGAGGGAGTCTGGAGACCTTGGCGGGGATATAATTTCGAAAGAGTTATTCTTAGTAATAATATGCGGACCATGTGGAACAATCTGTTGATATCGTTGACGTCAAGGAGACTCGCTTTCATAAAACAGCGCGCTCAAGCGAGGCTGAGACAAAAAATGGAGAAAATGGTGGCCTATGATCGCTGGCTTTAACCTATAAAAGGAGATCCATGTATATCTCTGTTATGTAGAGTTTTTGTTATCAAAACGACAGTCTTCTAAATACGTAGGGGGTAGTTTAACCTGCTATTAATTGATTTTCTTTCTCCTCAGAATTTGCTTACTCTATCTGCCTTATTCGTGATTGGAGCTGGTGTATGGTTTTATTTCATAACCCAGTCAAACAAAGTGATGACATATCCTGCAGTTGTTTTGCTAGGATCTGGGTTTTCCATAATGTTTGTTACTGCCCTTAGCTTTGCAGCAGAACTTATTGGGGACAACAAGGTGAGCTTATCACGTCCCTCAACATTATGACGTCCAAAGTTACAAGTTCAAATAGAGCCTACTTAGCAATGCTTCCATCTGACCTTAGTTGTTTTAAAAAACGCAGATAGTGCTATCCACCGAATAAATCTCTATCCCCTGGTTTAAGTGCAATTGGTTTTCCTAACACATGTATCTACTGAATGGTGGTTTATTTTTTGGCCAGGCTCAAAGTTTTTCAACAGGTGGATGGCGCTTAATTCCACCAAATAAATCTCTATCCAGTGGATAACGCAATTGGTTTCCCTGATACTTACCTGCTTGATAATAACGATTTATCCAGTAGATAGCGTTATCCAGCGTTGAACAACCGGGGCTTAGTATCTAAGAGTCGACCATTTAAACGGCGTAATAAAGACTATTGTAAACGTGCTATAAATACAGTCGACTCCCGACGACTCGAACCTCGCGCTAACTGACGAACCAAAATCGATTTCCCCTGGATTTCCTTCATACATTTACTGTAATTTTACCCTTGGTGACTCGAACCCACGATAACGCGATTCTCCGGCTACCTAGAAGTTGTTTCCCTTCAGATCTTTTCTATTACAATTTTGCCTTCGATAACTCGAACCATGTTTAAGCGTCTGACAAGTCGAAAAAAGCAGCGAACTGCAGTGCAAAACATTAAAATTTGTTCAAAACAATTGTGTCTTTGTCTTTACTTTTTCGTCAGTCCAATTGAAATACAATGTTTTAGCGCTGTGCTGTGAAGTGTGCATCATACTTGCATTGCTTCTCCATCCCATTTCCTTTATATTTCTGATTATTTGCTTCGAACTCCCGATAACTCCAACTGTTTTCGATTTGCCTTGAAGGTTCGAGTTATAGGGAGTCAAATGAACAGTTGTTTTCTAATGACGTCACAGCGGCCATCATGTTGGTGTTCCAAAGCAACTCTGAAACGGTGGCCATGTTGACGTATCATGACAATCCTCCGCCTGGGTGTTGAACTCTTTTCTTAAAACGCAAAAAAAAGACGCTTTTTGGGCTCCGATAAACTAGAGTAGCTGCTGGCCACATGAGTGAGTGAAAACACTGACTCTATTAAAATGAAGTCAAGCTAACTTTTGAAAAAAGATAAAAAAATAAATAGACAAGTAACTTATCATCTACTCAACATTTGAAGAAGAGGATACCAAAGTGATCGACGCTCTGGTATTAAACCCTCGTGAAGCTTTACACAACGCACTATATATCGTTCTTGTACACGATCAGAAATTGTAACCCGAGAACAATCACTATAATCACAAATATCTAATTACAAGACTAACTACATGTATTAATAAGGGATATACAATATGTTTATCTGCAGTTTCCAACATGGGAAGATTTAACGACCCTTTTATTCAAAGATAAGGCATTTTGATAGGGCGTTTAATTTTCTCATTCTTCTTCTTCATTCACTTTACCATGAGAGCCTCAGTGGAAAATTTCCCAGGGTAGTACTGCAAGGGAAAAAGCTACCTTCACTAACTGAGGAACGTCAGATTTAGGTTC
Source organism: Porites evermanni (assembly GCA_942486025.1). NCBI lineage: Eukaryota > Metazoa > Cnidaria > Anthozoa > Scleractinia > Poritidae > Porites > Porites evermanni. The sequence goes on along the minus strand of CALNXI010002708.1, from coordinate 25,934 downwards.
TTAAGTTGTGAATTCCAAGAAAACTTTCAGTGTCTGTCCTTCGCTTTTTCAGCAAATATTTGGATGTCTGAATTTCATTTAAAAACCCTTTTTAGGTCTTCACATTTTTACTTGAGAAATTTTGAATTTGCAGGGCACATCTGGCGTCGTGTTTGCTTTTATGGGTTTCATGGCAAATGCGACTGGAGGTTCATTATTCGGTGTTATTCAGAAACTATTCCCCCAAGAAAGGTAACTTAATATTTAAAAAAAGCTACTGTATTAACTAGTAATAATATAACCAATAATATAAGAGTGGGCGATAACGGCCCAATTGCAAGGTCAAAACGTTCTTGCTCCCAACCCCAAACACGGTTGATCAGATTGCGTTCTGTGCATTCCACTCATTCTTAGTGGAAGTCCAAACTTAAAGAAGCTGACTTCACACTTGCCGTACATGTGTTATAGCAACCTGGAGATTTTGGATTGAAGGTTCCTCTTGTCGCCCTCCTTGTTATTGCACTGCGCAACCGCTTACTGCGTATAATTTCATGCGTAATAGACCTCTTTAGCTTGTTTGTTTTGTTTACCCCATAATTTATGCCTACATATTCAATTTTTTAAGCAAGGACCAGCTTACAAAAAAGAACGACCTGATCCTAATAAAGGATCTAATCAGCAATAAGTGAAAATATAAAACAAAAGAAGCAAGGCTGATTTTACAGTCGGGAATATATTTTTACCAATATTTCGGAAGGCACGGCTTTCCTTCTTCAGGGTCTTACATATAATGATATAACATTATATTCATATTATTACACACGGAGCTGGAGCTTTTGCGTTTTTTCGTTAATAGTTTTGCTTTGTTTGTTCTTTTTTTTTTCCACAGCTACAAAATGCATTTGTTAACCCTTTTGGATCTTTGTACAGTCCGAAATGAAAGATTTCCCTTCCCATATACTTCAGCTAGTAAGATCCCCACCCTTCCATGCACCTGAAGCCTGAAAAAAGTACTCCATTCGGACGGAGCCTTCCGGTATAGTTAATCCCCCACCCCCCCACCCGTACAATTATTTCCCTGCCAAAAATGACTAAGAGGAAACAGAGACGTTTTCTCTAGATAGAAGATATAAGCAAACAGTTGGTTTTTGGCATTTTCATTTCAGCAACTCTGAAGACTGTAAAGACTGTGGGGATTATGTCCGTTACGTGTTTTCATTCGTACCAGGAATTCTCGCTGCCATCTGTGTTCTAACTGTTCTTCTGCTTCAAGTTTCACAAACAGTTAAGAATCAAAATGGTGAGTGTCAGGTCTGTCTGCAAGCAGTAGGGCATGTAAATGTACTCCCTATAATCAGTAAAATGGCTAAAACAGTTCTAACGGTTTGTTAAAGACATTTTGTTGATAAAAAAATGCGAATCGCGACAAGATGACGTTTTTCAAGGCTGAAGAGCCATGCTGGGACGATCGGTGACCCACGGAGGGGGGGCGGGGGGGGGGGGGCCGGCCAAAAGGGGGGTTTTTGGGAAGGGGCCGCTCGGAGGGGGGGGGTTTTCAGGCGGTGTATCTTGGGAGGGGGGATATAATTCGGGGGGGTTGGGTGTAGAAGGGGGGTTCTTTTTCATGCAAATTT
>CALNXI010002708.1:4880-22525 GCA_942486025.1 Porites evermanni | reverse complement strand
CGTGCCTGTTTACGCCTGCTCGGCATACTTGTCATACAAGTGCAAGAGAAGATTCTTCGCTCTTTAAAGTTGTAGGTTATTTGTTGTTAAATATTTCTCCTCAGTAACACAACAGTTTCGAACGAAACTGGTAGGGTAAACTTGCAGAGTTGCGTGAACAAGCCTACAATAACTCTAGTGTTTACGAATTAACTTCACTCACAATACACTTCTTCGTGAATAAGAATTCGAAAATGTTGTCCTTTTAAATGTTTCATTGAATTAAAATATTTCTTGTCCTGATTGTTTGTCAAGATCTCTTTCTTATCGCTTTGCGGGTTATGGTTTTCAGCCGTCCGTGAACTCGCATGCAGAAGTACTTAATATTAAAATGTCGCGTGTGTCAAATGAATCTGATGGTGTTTTAGTAGTAAAATGCAGACGAAAATGATTCTGAGACGTCTTCCTAATTATTAGTGTTCATTCAAATTCCGACAGCTCGAACTGCAAGTTTGGCCCTTGAATATCTCATCGGATCTTAAGTTAAGATCACTGACACTCTTGAAAAGTGATGACCTCAACCAGAAATCAAATAAGCTTCGAATATGTAGAAATTCGCTTCAATCTTGCCTAGTCTTCGATCTCCTACATTTTACTGAAAACCTGTTCCTAAGTTTTCGACTTTTAATTATGGTATGACATTATTTTAAGTTGCATTTGATTAAAAACAGTATGAATCGCGTATCTTATTTGTGATATTCAAATCAGCTACGAAATGGTATCTAATGCGCATAATCCGTAAAGTAAATCAGGCGTAGGGCTCGTTTTTGAATTAAAAGTATCTTATTTAAATAAGTTTTAGGTGCAGAGCCCCAAGCACAGATGCCATAATAAAGATAGCGAATAAACGCCGGTCTAATAATCATTCTTCTCTGTCCCCTGAAGCTTGTTCAAAGGATTGATACTCGTTATCCACCAGATAAGTCAGTATCCAGAGGAAAGGTATTGGGGAGACCAATTGCGTTATCCAGTAGACAGTGATTTATTCGGTGGAAAAGTGATAATTCGACCCATTTAACAACAGGCGCCTGCCGCGTCTGGGTGCGGTGTTTATTAGAGAGCGATCGATATATTTATTAGTATATTTCCTTCCATCCACGGCGTTTAATCGAGATAGGCGTTAAATAGCGTTATTGTAGGCCAAATATGTTTATTATCCTGTGAAAAGGCTCTCCCTCCTTTTTGGGAATTTGTTAAATATTTCTCCTCAGTAACACAACAGTTTCGAACGAAACTGGTAGGGTAAACTTGCAGAGTTGCGTGAACAAGCCTACAATAACTCTAGTGTTTACGAATTAACTTCACTCACAATACACTTCTTGGTGAATAAGAATTCGAAAATGTTGTCCTTTTAAATGTTTCATTGAATTAAAATATTTCTTGTCCTGATTGTTTGTCAAGATCTCTTTCTTATCGCTTTGCGGGTTATGGTTTTCAGCCGTCTGTGAACTCGCATGCGGAAGTACTTAATATTAAAATGTCGCGTGTATCAAATGAATCTGATGGTGTTTTAGCAGTAAAATGCAGACGAAAATTATTCTGAGACGTCTTCCTAATTATTAGTGTTCATTCAAATTCCGACAGCTCGAACTGCAAGTTTGGCCCTTGAATAACTCATCGGATCTTAAGTTAAGATCACTGACACAATATCTTGAAAAGTGATGACCTCAACCCGAAATCAAATAAGCTTCGAATATGTAGAAATTCGCTTCAATCTTGCCTAGTCTTCGATCTCCTACATTTTACTGAAAACCTGTTCCTAAGTTTTCGACTTTTAATTATGCTATGACATTATTTTAAGTTGCATTTGATTAAAAACAGTATGAATCGCGTATCTTATTTGTGATATTCAAATCAGCTACGAAATGGTATCTAATGCGCATATACATCAGCTGCCTGTGTCCCTTCGATGACAATTAAAGATCGTGTGAAAGTAGTTACATCATTGCCTCATCGAATAAACGCCGGTCTAATAATCATTCTTCTCTGTCCCCTGCAGCTTGTGTTCAAATACTGAAAATACATTTTAAATACTTTAAAAGTAGAGTTATGGTAGGCCAAATATGTTTATTATCCTCTGAAAACGCTCTCCCTCCATTTTGGGAAAAGGGGCTAACAAGAGCCATAATTATGGCTCTTGGGGCTAAAAAAAGCAGACACGGCGAGGGAAATGTGAGAGCTCAAGTCCTCGCTTGATTGGCTTCGCTCGCGGAGTTTTTCTCTTTTCCTCATGGCCTTCAAGGACTCAGGTTTTTCTAAGACATATCCACTGGAAAATTATTTATGAAATGGATTAGCGTTGAACAACTGAGTACGTGTTTTTCAAAACAGTATATTTAGAACATTAACGGAACATCCGGCCACTGCCAGCTTGTTAAAACATCCTAATTTTTTTTTTATTCGAAGAGTGGTTTTATCGGCACAGCCGTTATTATGACTAGCTCTATTAAAAGAAAGTCATTGCTTAGTCAGGGTTTCTAACAGCAGCTTTAGTTGTAAACAACAAGCTCTGGGGCGTAAATAATTGTTTAAAACCGCAATAGCGCAAACCCCTAGCCTGTCTAGAGGCCCCGTTTCNTCATTCTTCTCTGTCCCCTGCAGCTTGTGTTCAAATACTGAAAATACATTTTAAATACTTTAAAAGTAGAGTTATGGTAGGCCAAATATGTTTATTATCCTCTGAAAACGCTCTCCCTCCATTTTGGGAAAAGGGGCTAACAAGAGCCATAATTATGGCTCTTGGGGCTAAAAAAAGCAGACACGGCGAGGGAAATGTGAGAGCTCAAGTCCTCGCTTGATTGGCTTCGCTCGCGGAGTTTTTCTCTTTTCCTCATGGCCTTCAAGGACTCAGGTTTTTCTAAGACATATCCACTGGAAAATTATTTATGAAATGGATTAGCGTTGAACAACTGAGTACGTGTTTTTCAAAACAGTATATTTAGAACATTAACGGAACATCCGGCCACTGCCAGCTTGTTAAAACATCCTAATTTTTTTTTTATTCGAAGAGTGGTTTTATCGGCACAGCCGTTATTATGACTAGCTCTATTAAAAGAAAGTCATTGCTTAGTCAGGGTTTCTAACAGCAGCTTTAGTTGTAAACAACAAGCTCTGGGGCGTAAATAATTGTTTAAAACCGCAATAGCGCAAACCCCTAGCCTGTCTAGAGGCCCCGTTTCTCGCCGAAAATATCCGGTAATTTTCGAGCCCAGAAAGCTGCGTTACATCTGCCGTATTTGCATTCTGAAGATCAAAGTTGCAACAATTTTGGAAATAATACGAAGAAACTATCACTTAACGAAGCAAAATTGATTGTTTTGTAAGCTACCGGAACTGTGCTACTATTCAACAAGTTACCGGCCGACGGCCTTTCGAGAAACGAGCCCCCTGGAGCAAGTTTAATTACATCAAACAGGATGACGAGCAAGTTTAATTACATCAAACAGGATGTTTTTTGCGCACAACTTTTTAAAACTTGCGTTGCTTAAAGAGTTTGCCAATTCACAATTTTAAATTGATCCAAACAAGCTTCAAACTGTTGCGGAGTATGAATGAAATAACAACGGAAGCGCGAGAAGATTACCCAGAAGATGCATGCAGACATTTCTTTTCAGTATTTTGAAAAATTACCTGTTTCACAGCGAATACTAATAGTTTTTCAAATTTTTAAGGTAAATATACGTAATTACTGATCATTAACTCGACCGTTAAACTTCATTGATCACTATTTTTGTTCCACGTGAGCAGTTTGGTAGACACCTTACAGAAGCACCAACCACAGGAAAAAATTACTCAATATGGATGAAACAAGCCAGCTTCGTGACCTCTAAATGAATGTAAGACTTAGTGGGGCAAAAATAAGATTTACTCAGTCAAGGTTAGAACGCAGTGTGGTCACCTACGCGCGGGATAGCAATGTAGAAGAAAAACCTGTGTTTGTTCAAGCAAACTCCAATTCCGGCCAAGGTCACGTTTTACATTATACCACGAGCTTTTGAGTCGTATTTAGCCTGTCCACAAGTTATTTCTGATTGGCTGGGAAAACTAAAGCCAAACAAGTTGTCAACAGGATGTCAAAATGAGTTGAAGGGGGCGACAGTTGAAAAGGCCACGAATCCGGACAGGCCTTTTTTATTATTTTTCTATCGGCTTCGCCGCTAGTTCGCGCGCGCTTTGCGAGCGTTTTTGTGTCTTCGCCGCCCAGTAGTGCTCCCGACAAAACCGCCATGCTACGCAGGCTAGTGATCTGTGATTCTAAATCTTCCTAAAAATCTAGTTTAATTGTGCACACAAGATTACGCGTGTACGCACATTAATACTACGCAACAATGGAAATCCACCTACACTGGAAAACCCTTCCAGCCCACGCAAAGTCGACCCCCTATTGGTCACGCTTACAATTTCGTTCCACGTGTATGGCATCAACTAAACTACATTAATTTGAAATAAACGTGACTTTTAGCCATTGCTACTCAAGCGAACCTGGGCTTTTCAGTACAGACTGCAGTCAGCCCTGGTGCAGTCGACACAGTAGACTCGACTTGTTACGCCTTTTGGTGTCTAAAGGTGAGAAAAATGTTTAATTCTAATTCCAATTACCTACAATTAATCATCGATTTTGAAACTGATTCGAGATTTTAGATCTTAGTCGCTCAAGGGGTGCGGTCTTTTTCACTTTTAATCCATTAAAACCCTGAATTAGAATCATCTAAAATCCTGTGTTACAACGTACAAATTGCTACCTGTCAAAAATATTAGTTCTGAAGGGTAGTTTGCAATAAGTTAAATTTCGCCTGCCCTTATATGCCAGGCAGTGAGATTCAACATAGAATCGATCTATTGTAGTTTCCATTTCCTTTTCCCCTGGACAGCAGATCCTGACCGTTCGTAGCTCATTCACAAAACCCGGCTTCTGATAGAGTATATATTCAGGGATGCGACACCACTGCGAACGCCAAAACCAAAATATACTTCTCATCAGTACTGTGTTAACAATCCCAAAAGAAACTCGTAATACCACATAACGCAGTAATTCAAGGTCAAAACTACTCAGTTACCGCTGGAAACCATTACAGTGAGGAAAGTTGCTATTATTTCTTTCGTAGATTTGCCTCCCAAACAAAATTGAAAAGTCTAACTCGCTGAAACTAAACTAAGCTGCTGTGGTATCTGTTTACCGATTGTTTCCTTTTTTTGTTAGTTTTAAAGAGATCTTAAAGCATCCCTTATGGGAAATGTGTGAATTTGTTTCAATAAGTGTATTTATCACTGGCTAATGCTGCTATTCTACCAGTTACATTTGAGAAAAGAAAAGGCGCGATTAAGAACTGACCATGACATGTTTTTTTAGAATACCTTTAAGCTGACTCGACCCAGTTATTTTTTGAGGGTACCATCCTGCTTTGAAACTCTGTGGTATCCCCACCTTTACTTTGATCGTAAGTCTAAGATATAGCATGGATAACATATAGATCAATCTACAATATAGCCGATAAAATTTTTGGCGATGGGAGTAAATGTCACGTGGTTATAGTGCCACGCCTCTTTGGGGTCTGAGTCGAAATTCTGCTGTTACTGGTATTTTTTCGTGAAAATCTCCCGGCTACATATAGCGCACATTGGTGACTTGCGTTGAAGAGAGTTTCACCAAAATTGCAAAGACCCAATGCGAGAAATTCAACGGTTTTCAAATTTAGGTCATAATTTATGTGAAAATAATAAGCAAACGTTACACGATTATATCTATTAAACTATGAGATTTATCCCTTTATTTTGGGGATCTTTATAACAGATGGGTCCTTGCAAGTCAGCAAAACGCTTTAGGGCCTTGTAAATGCGCGCGATTAATCGAGCAATTCAAACATATAGAAATTATAGTTTTAGCGTATTAAGACCTTTCGAAATAATTTTAGCAGACTATAAGGTCTCGGTAAAGGAAAACGCCCACAGAGAAAAAAATTCTAGTCGCGCGAGTATTTTCGCTACAAAGGCAAGTTATATATCAAATTAAAGCTAAAAGACTAAATTACCTTATAAAAGATTTTATTTCATCGAATTTCAAAAGGCGCTTAAGTTGTTTGCTCTCGAACTCAGAGGTATCGAGTTTACTGCTGAGGCTCCAGCCCTTTCGCGTTGTTAAATATTCACTTCCTTTTTATTGCATCTGATTGACAGATAAAAGACCTAAAAAAGGGTGTGAGGAATTTTCCGATTTCCCTTTGTAACTCATTTTATGTCAGTTTTTTTGCGTAAGTCGCGCTCGAGATTCGACTTTTTAGTTTGAAATGAAATAATTCCGCTAATACGAGACATATGCAAATTTCCTCATGCAGATGTAGACCAGGTACAGCGAAAGTGAAGTCTTCTGAGACCTCACGTGATTTGAATGGATATCTAGAATAATAATAATAATAATAATAATAATAATAATAATAAAACAGTATGAATCGCGTATCTTAATTGTGCTATACGCAAATCAGCTAAAAATGGTATCTAATGCGCATAGGACAGATATGAATCAGCTGCTGACTGTGTCCCTTATTGATGACAATTAAAGATCTTGTGACGGTTTACACGATTATTTGCCCCAGCGAATAAACGCCTCACTAATAATCATCCTTCTCTGTCCCCTTGTTGAAAGTAGGGATACTCCTTATTCACCAGATAAACCACCATCCAGAGGAACTGAAGTATTGAGGAAACCAATTGAGTTATTCAGTAGACATGCAGTGATTTGTTTTGTGGATTAAAAGTGCTTTCTACCAGTATTTAACAACAGGCGTCTGCCTGGGTGCGGCGTTTATTGGAGAGCAATCGATATTGTTACTAATTTTGCTTCTATCTACGGCGTTTAATCGAGTGGGGAGTTACATCGAGTTAATGATTTACAAATATTTGGGCTCCATCCTGTGAACTCAAGTCAGAGGCTCTCCTTTTTGGGGAAGAAGGGGGCTAAAAAAAGCAGAGACCCGCATCTAGGGATGGGAGAGCTCAAGTCATCTCCTGATTGGTTTCCCTCGCCGAGTTTTTACCTTCTTCCCATAAAGGAGTCTGGTTTTCCTATGACTTGTCCACTGGAAAGTTATTTATGAAATGGATAGGGTTGAACAACTGAGTACATGTTTTTTAAAACAGGGTGTTTAGAACCGTTGAGAACATCGGCTCAACGTGATTAAGAACATCCACCACTTCATTGACATCCTAATTGTTTTGATTCGAAGAGTGATTTTAATATCAGCACAGCCATAATTAGGACTGGTTTTCAGAATTGAAAGAAAGTCACGTTTTCTAACAGCAGCAAACACAGTGCGGTGTAAATATTTGTTTAAAACCACGACACCGCAAACCCTTAGCCTGCGGCCAGGGCACGTTCTCGAAAGATCCGGCAATTTTTCGGGTTCGGAAAGCTACGTTACATCTGCTGTGTTTGCATTCAAGATTAAAGTTTCAACAATTTTGAAAATAATACAAAGAAACTATCACTTAACTAAGCAAAATTGACTGGTTTGTAAGATAGGAACTGTGCTACTATTCAACAGGTTACCGGCCGGCTAGGTTAATTAAATCAACTTTTAAAAACTTCCTTTGCTTAATTCTTATTCATAATTTTAAATTGATCCAAACAGCTTCAAACCGTTACGAATGAAATAACATACAGACAATGAATGAAATAACAGCGGAATCCCGAGACGTTTACCCAGAAGATGCATAAAAATATTTCTTTTCAGCATCTCGAAAAATTACCTGTTTCACAGCTAATACTTATCTACTAATAGTTTTCAAATTTTTAAGGTAAATAATTATACGTATTTACCGACCATTAACTCAGTTTTGTATGACTTTTCAACCATTAACTTAATTGATTACTTTTTTGTTCCACGTGAGTAGTTTATTAGACATTAGATACCTTAAAGATTAATTTACACACCGTTTCCATCTACTCTAAGCGTAAATAACCTGGATCCCAAAGGCAGATTTCCACTGTCGCGTAATTTCTACGGGCCTAAACAAAAATATCTGCAATCAGTATGAAGGTTGCGCAAAAACAGAAAAGTTGAGGCCCAACTTTCACTCTAGGGAGATTTATATTTAGAATCACGTTTACGGCAAACGACAAAAGTCTGTTTTTGTACCACGTGACTTAGCTTTTTCTTTACTTATATTTTGTTGTTTAATATAGCTACAAAAACTAGTACTTTCACACCAGTTTCGTCCATGAGAATAAGCCTGGACAGTTTTTATCTAGACTTATTTCCTATTTTGAAAAATTGTCAACTTGCATCTCATGTTTGCAGTTTGCCGCGAACGTGATTCCTAATCTCACTAAAAATCTTGTTTAATTATTGTGCACGCAAGATTTACGCGCGTACGCACCACCATTAATTTTAAATTACGCGACAATGGAAATCCGCCTCGATTAGGCTCTCATATACGCGGGTGGAAGCGATCGTGAAATTGTAAATTGAAATTGAATGAATAAAGTTGAAAGTTGAATCCACTTACGCTGCATGGTAGACCCCTTCTAGCCCACGCAAAGTCAACCCTCTAAGCTGACAGAAAACGAGAGTGAGCCTATTACTTATCAGTGTCTGTTGTTATATTAGATTACTTGGAATATAAAATCGCTTTTGGTAATTTGTGTCAAGCAATATATAATATTGGCACATACGTGAGTACGTGGCCAGTAAAAATGCCGGATTTGCAGGCATCAAAATATAATGATACTAGATGTACGTGTTAACTACTAGTGTCGAGTAAACCAAGTGGCCACTGTTCTATCGTAAATAAACACCAGTGACTGAGTTACCAAACCATTTCACTTCGAATTCTTGGTGCCGGCTATGAAAGGGACGATTTATTTAATCAATAGACCACACTTTCTATAGGTACCGGCGCAATAACTCGATCGATCACGCGGTATGATCTGAAGCTTGACTGGGTTTGAATAAATGACACTTGTTCAGACTGCCGGTAGTGGCTGATTTTGTACGAGACGAATCGGCGACGCTTTTTTAAAAAAGCATAGGGGCTGGGTAAGTAAATTGTTCTGTGATTTAAACTTGTCTAAAATCGTTGTTTGCAGTTTAATGATCGGTTTTGTGTGTGGCTCGTGTGGTCTGGATGCTGTTTTCTACGAGTTTACCGGTATAATGAACCAGGGGTTTTCGACCAATCACAACGCTCGTACTATCTAACAACGGTGATCTTTTCACATGTTAAGATTTTCACGTGTGCGACGAAAATGTTTACGTGAAAAACATTTATTAAAAATGCAATGATACGCGGCGGTTATATTATTTTTAGGTCTCAGTCAGCTTGCAACAAAACCTTTATTCATGTTGCTTAATCAAGCAGGTTCCCTTAATAGCGAGGTTATGTTATGGGTCATTCTTACCATTTCCTTTCCACGTGTAAGGCATCAACTAAACTACATTTGAAATAAACGTGACTTTTAGCTATTGTTGCTCAGGTGAATACAAAGTCTTGAGGAAAACCTGGGCTTATCAGTACAGTCTGCATTCAGCTCTGGTGCAGTCGACACAGTAGACTCGACTTGTTACGTGTTTTGGTGTCTAAAGGTGAGGAAAAATATTTAATTCTGCTTCCAATTGCCTGAAATTAATCATCGATTTTGGAACTGATTCGAGATGTTAGATCTTCTTCATTAAAATCCTGAATTCGAACCATTCCTGTGTTGCAAAGTGCAAATTGCTACTTGTCAAAGAGTTATGAAGGATATAGTTTGCAATAATTAAATTTCGCCTGCCCTTATATGCCACCTGTGAGATTCAACATAGAATCGATCTATTGTAGTTTCCATGTTCTTTTCCTCTGGACAGCAGACCTTGACGATTTTTCATAGCTCATTCACAAAACCGGGCATTTGATAGAGCATTTTGAGGGGTGAGCACTCACTACAAACGTCAAAACCAGCAAATACTGCATTACTCTAATAACAATCCAACAAGAAATCTCGAAATACCACATAACGCAGTAATTCATGGTCAAAATTACTCACCGCGCGAAACCAATTTACCCTGAGGAAAGTTGCTATTGTTTCTTTTGTAGATTTGCTTCCCTAGCGAAATTGCAAAGTCTGATCGCTGAAACTAATCTTGTAAGCTGCTGTGGTATCTGTTTACCGATTGTTTTCCTTTTTGTCAGTTTTGAAGAGATCTAAACATCCCTTAGGCGAATGTGTATATTTGCATCAATAACTGTATTCAGTCAATGGGTAAGGCCGCTATTCTACCAGTAGGTAATTAACCCTCTACTTGCACCCTTATCATTTGGAAATAGAAAGCGGGACTCTCAGGTTGATCTTCAGTCCTGATTATGATTGAGAACTGATCGAGCTTGACGCGTTTTTGTAGAATATCTTTTAAAGAATGACGTTATTTGTAGTAAATCAATTCTGATCATCACTGTCTTCGAGCCTGGGGACTCATTTTGAGTCTAAACTACCCTACCGTCTCATTTTCTATCGTGTATGCGCAGCACTCCACACGCGATTCCCAAGAATTATGGCGAGTATACTATAGCGCAATTTCGTCAAGCGTGCGTCCATCCCGAAATTCCTTTTTTTCTAACACAGCTAAAACATTTGACTAGAATCATTCGAAAATTCGGCTGCGCCTTGAGCAACTCTTGCGCCTCTTTCGTGCTCCCCAAACTTCCCGGGTGCTTGATATCTCTACATACACTCGCTGATCAAGCATTAGCCAATTGTTAATTGACGTAAATAGCTGCGGATGCAGGTGTTCGAAACATAAGTTGCTGGAGTATCATGAAAGTAAAAATGTTCTACAGCCTTCTTAAGCCCGGCGCTCACAAGTGACGTAAGCACAAGCATAACCATATAACCATAACGCGAGCATTACCATACAGCAAAATTAACATATGATACGAAAGCCGAATTCAATAATTGTTTTATTATTCATTCAAAATAATTCCTTGTTCAAAAACAAAGCTAAAACATGCTTACCTCCATCAATGTTAAATTCTCCTTCGATAGTGGGCGTTTAGGGTTGTTCAGCTCCGCAAATATTCTCCAATTAGCAGATGTCGCCCTTCGAGTTGTGTCCTTGCTGTTCTTGCCATGTTCTTATCTATAATTTCGCCTAGTTCTTACTAGCGACTGACGACCTGATGGTATAATCCAACCTTCTTACGAGCTAGCTCCAGCTTGTGCTGAAGAATTGGCCGGGGCCGGAAATAGACCCATCAGACACAGAAAAATATTTTGAATACTGAACAATATGTAGACGTACTTGTACGTTATAGCTGCTGCACATCAAAAACTTCTAAAGCAACCTCGTTCCAGGGTTCTCTCCTACCCATCCCTACGGGTGGGACTGAGAGAACCTGGGAACGAGGTTGCCTCCCAAGTGGTAGGTTAAAGAATGATTAGAAAGAATTACACCGTGTATTCTTGCTTTGATATAATCAATTATAGTTAGTGCAGGTTTTTTCGTTTTGTTGCTTAGTTTTGCCGTTAAGAGAAAGGAGTAAGTCAAAAACATATTATTGTATTGTATTTATAAATTTTTAAGGGGTTTAAAATTTCAGCCTCGATTTTCAGGTCCTTTAAAATATAAATTCTTATAAAAAATATCTCGCAAATGAAAAATTGCACCGATATGAATCTTTGCGAGGGGTCTTTCTGCATACATACCTTCTTTCATTTCCCAGATTTTCCACCTTATCTATGAAAGGCTTTGATTTTAATTTTTGATCGCTTGACAGTAAAAATCAGCAATTGTTTCCAAAGAGTGTCGGACAATAGAAGTAACCCTTCCTGTTCAGCTGCCTAATTTGACATAGTAGGAAAAGAGTTGGGCAGTCTGAGCAGAAATCCAGCGGGAGAAGAGCTAAAATCAGTCAATACCAACTTTTACATAAACCACTCCTATGATCTTTCTTCACAGGATTTTAATATGAAGATTTTACGGAAGTTGTGGTATGGGTGCACCGAAGGGACAGATGTAGAAACTCGAACGCCATTTATCCAACGCTTTGCCTGTGGAGTAGGTCATGTGATCAATGACATCATGCGTCAGCTCCAATTTTCGTTCAGGCTGGTATTCTTTATGCAAGTTCTCGGTCTGTCCGCTGAAAATGCTGGCTGGTTGGCACTCCAGAAAAAACTGGCTCTCGCTTTTGCCTCGCCTTTCAGCGCATTCCTGGTGGATAGAATCAACATCCCATTTTTGTCGCGGAAAATTGGAAGAAGAAAGTCTTGGCATTTAGTCGGCACTGCGTTGGGCGTCATTTTTATGCCGATGTTTTTCAGCACATGTTACGCTTGTCCGGACGATAGTGAGGAGTGGCAAAAGATTGTAAACCTTTCAATATTTAATGTGATATTGGCGCTTTCAGGCTGCTTACTGGATATTGGACACTTGACACTTATACCTGTGATTGCTAAAGATCAAATTGAAGCTGTAGAATTGAGCGCGTTGAGGTTTGTTCTTCGTCTTCCTTATAATTCAACCACCTGTACAGAACTTTCACCTGGATAACTCGAACCTGTTCAGTTTATTTTACACATTTGCATTTGAAGGTTCACCTTAGCTAAGAGATCCATTGTGTCTTCTCCCTTGCAATCAATAACCAACACTGAAATGACTTCACGGCCCTTGAGATGACTTATCGGACAGTACGGTTAACATTTATAATATTTTATTTTGTTCTTGTAGGGTTACCTTTACTTTCTTAAGTGGAATTGCTACCTACCTCGTGGCTTGGGTAGTTCTTGGACAAGATTCCAGAGACAACCTCTCAACAGAAAGTTTGGTGGACTTCACGGTAAAATAAATCATTAAATTTTGCTCTTATTTCTAACGAAACGTCATTAATAAGTGCTTCTTTAACCGCCGTACCCCTTTTGAATTAATTTCAATTCTTTCTTTTTTAGACAATCGCCACAATATCGATTGCAATAGGACTCATATTTTCACTGATTTTCCATGTTGGAACTAAAGAGTTCTCAGGGGAAGGAAACAAGGACTCGAGAGGCATCGTCACAGAAAATCTGGTGAGATGCTTCTAACATGGAAAACTATATTTAAGACGTTGCTCGTTTGCATAAAGCCTTTTGCCCCTTTATCTCTGCCTATTGTGTATTATGCTAATTCCCTGCCCCCCCCCCCCACCCCTGGGGCTAATTCCTTCTTCGAATGTTCAGTTCTGTTATAATTTTCTTAAACAGAGAAAAACGTCTTATATTCCTCCAAAGACTGCTCTACACGCAGCACACGTAAAAGAAACAGGTAAGCTTAGGCCTTTGAGATACAGATTAATTGAAAGTAATTAAAATGGAGACACGCAAGTTGCCATTGCAAGATATTCATCAAGACTTGGTTTTATAATAGCGGGAGTCTTCCGCTTCATTTCATTTTTCGGAGTAGCGGTTTCCCGCAATTGCCACTTCCACATCGTTCCCTGAGTAAAATCCCGTTTTCCTTCAGTTTTTAAATCTTCTTTTGGAAATTACAATCGTCCAAAGACAAATTTAAACCAATGCTAGTGTAAAGCTGAGAGTGGGTGGAGAAGAAGGTGCTGGAGCGGGGTGGGGGTTGGAGCTTGGCGTGGCGACAGCAAACGGAGTACATTAGATGAGGTGGTACACACAAGCTTCACGAAAAAATAAGTAGGGGACCACATTCACGTGCATGAAATTACCACAGTCACATGCAAGAAATTAGGGCTGATCAGTGTCTTTCTTCCCCTTTTTTTTTTCAGATGTGCACTGTCAGAAAGAAAGACTGGGTAACGCTATTATTGACAGATTTCAACACAAGACGTCTGGTGATAAAGAAGCCATCGTGAGAAAAACTACTTTCGCGAGGCTCTTTTTTGACTCCTTGATGTATGTAGATGGGGGAAAGGAAGCTCAAGCTAACGGCAATTTACTCATTGAAAACAAACATGGCAATCATGACCATGTGCTCCCAACGAAAGTCAATAGTGATAAAGAAGTGTTAGAGGAAGTAAAAGAGCTCCCGCATGAAACAAAGATAAGCATTTTGATGAGAATCTTTTACGAACTGATTGGAGGTGATTCTGAAACTATTACGGATATGAATGGCGTCAACTGCACTGTGTCAAATGATCGTTACGGCAACGAAGACGAAACCGAAGAAAAATCTCACAAAAACGATTCCCAGTCTGGTTCTTCATTGTCGTCTGGTGTGGATAACAAAGGTTTTCTTGACTCCTGTGAAACAGAATCGGAAAGATTTTATCCAGATCAGATTACACTAGAACCGGTGGAGGTGAATTCGAACGACTCTCAGAGAGAAGAGGTGAATTGCAAACCATCCACTAACTCTGATGACCCGGAATCTGCTCGTCCATCAACATCTGCGCCCACCATGACCTTACGAGCCTGGCTTAAAAACCCGCATCTCTACAAGGTATTTCTCCTTTGACTAATCCTGATACCGGAAAGGGGTGGCCATGGGGGGAAGGGGAGGATGGGGGGCTACTTCCCATACATCCTCTTAAATGAAATCCAAAGACACGGATGTTCTCACAACTTGCAAAGCGATTGGCAAAGGGTCTTGCCGGCGGATTTGTGTACTAGTCATGCACTTTACGTCAAAGGCCAAAAGATCAACGGTTTTGAGAAGGAAAAAAACATGGCGGTTGAAGGTGGGACTGTTTATTATATTTTGGTAATTCGCAATTTTTGATTTTATGTCGCTTTTCAGACATATAGTGAGTGGTTTTCGGTTTTCTGTTGAACAATTTTCCTCTGTAGAGTTTGGAATATGCTGTGCATACTTCACAAGAACCGCTGAAGAGTTGAGCTATCGATTAGTGTTTTGCTGCAAACCTTAGGAAAGTTAAGGTTGCTTAAAGGTACGGATCGATCTTTCAGTAAAAGTTGTGATTTGTTCATTAGGATCGTTTTGAATTCTAACTTTCAATTCAAGGTGTTGACTGGTGGTAATAAACGAAGTGAAATGTTAATGGAGTGTGAATGTCTATTCCTGTATAATATGCACAGCTGAAAGCTCATATTTATAAGGCTCTCTTGAATATACTTACTTCCGATAAATTTGACACTTTTTCCAGTAATTTTTATCAGCATCATAACTTCTATAATCTTCTGATGTCCCCGCCCGGCAAAAGGAATGTAACCTATAAATCGATCGATATATAAGCTTAATATGGTCCAGCGCGCGTTTGTTGTCGGTTAAGATTTCACACAGTTGCGGTGACTTGCGTTTTAGTTCCCCTGGCAATTTCAGTACGAAGGGACGATATGCAAGAAAAACAAAAAGGCATGATATATTTTTTAATTATTTCCTCTACCAGTTCGGTTCTCGCGTCTAAGATACTGTATTTACTATTGGGAAAGTTACTGCAATTATCCGCTGACCATCACGCAAGGGGACCGCTTTGCAAGTTGTGAGAACATCGTTTTTCCATCCCGGACCGCGTTTCTTAACCGCACCCCCTCCCCCTTCCCTGTTTCGATCAATAGAGTCCCACTAATTATTTCCTTAACAACTGTAATTAAAACAAAGCCTCAAACAGCTATCACGTACCAATTTCCTGACTACAATTTCGTACTGTCCAAGTGAGAAATTGCTTTAGCCCGGCTGTTATATAGATAACTTTGCCGTATTTTCAAAAAACATGGGTGCCGCCATTTACACAAACCACCCAGGTATAACTGTTGTACATAAACTTAAAATTATAACATTTAACGAGGTGGGAAAACGAACGACTAACAAAGTATATCCAAATGAAGGCTACAAATACTGAAAAGAGTTGAAAAATTGCAATGCCTCTCTCCTCCCTACATCAGTGAACTTATAACTGTCAAACCCAAATCTACCTACAGTCTCCGCTCAAACAACAGTACTCTGCTGCTACCTCCTATACACAAAATGCTGCCTACACTTGGTACTCGCTCCTTTGCTGCTGCCCCTGCACATTGGAACAGACTGCCTGCTGCTATTAGAAATGTTGCTTCCTCAAATAGTTTTAAGAAATCAATCAAGACCTTTCTTTTTAACGAATCACTTTAAATTTTATTTTTTACTTTTTCTCCATTCAATATTGTATTTAATTTTATATGAAATTTTTGTAAAGCGCTTTTGATCACATCTGGAAAGAGCGCTATAGAAATTTTTAATTGATTATTATTATAATTTTATTATTACTATTATTAAACTTTTGAATTTTAGAGGTTGACAGTTTTTTTTTTATTGAAATGAAATGTTTTTTAATTCGAAAAAATTTTTCTTAGTTTTAATTAACTTTTTTTAAGCTAAATTAAGTGCTTTTTAAATCGACAGAAATTGTAAATAGTGTTTTTGAATGAATAGTTTTTTCTTTTTTTTAAGCGAATTAATTGTTAATAGGATTTTAATAGTTTTTTAATAAAATTGTCTATTATTTTTGCTTAAAAAAAAATTATTATTATTATTATTATTATTATTATTATTTCTATTATTATCATTATTATTTCTATTATTATCATTGCCTCACATCACAGCCAATATTTTCTGAAGCGTCCCGAACGAAAAGGCTTGAAACATTTGAATTCCAACCGTGATTTCCAGTTTAATTTCCCCAAGTAAATGGTAATTAATTACCCCTTGTCTCACAGCCCCCCCAGCATTTCAAATTTTCAGAACTGTACTAAATTCCGTTGTTATTTCTATCTTCAGGTTGCCATCATCTTTACCTGCACATTTGTTTTGCGAAACATTTCTTACTCATACTTGCCGCTGTTTCTAACTTACAGAGCGCATTTCGCAAAGGTATAAATACGTATTTAAATATACACATGTATACAATTCAAAGAGAACAGAGGGCAAATTGTTGTTGCTCGAAATATCTGAAAGTCGTAACTGTTCATCAATGATATGTATTTAAAATTTAACTCACACAATTTTTTTTTCGCAACCATAAATCCCCTGCTGGAATGTTAGTGCAATATATTTATTGTTTTAAAAATGCTAAATTGAGCCCGGAAATTTTGGTGTCAAATTGGGGACACTTTCATTTATCTCATTCTTATTCAACCGTAAAACTCTAAACCTATTTACAATGCGTGCGAATAGGAAAGTGCAATAGTCTAGAACATTTTAATCGAAAAACTGAATTTTTGTCTACATGTACACTCTTTCTTTATTAGGAGTCCATTGCATATCTACCACTTATTATGTTAAGCAGTGGAGCACTATCATCCGCTGTTTCAAAGAGAATTGTTGTCAAAATTGGAGGCAAGGTAAGGAATTGCACTCATGAGAATGTCACATTTATACCTCTGAAAATGAAGCAAATTTTTCGCCCCGTTTGGTTACAGTAAGTTATAGTTTAAATATTTAGTTCCGCCAATCTTTGCAAGGATACCAAAAACGGTTTGAGCCAATTACTGTTGATGGCCGAAGTAAGGTTTCTTACCCCTGAAACCACACGAAGATCCAGGTCGTGTAAATCTTGTGCTGTCTTCGAACAGTGTTCTTGGTTACACCACTTGCTCTTCAAATTGACCTTATTCACGATACCCACCATCTTGGTTCGCCCTTTAGGACTGATTGGATAAAAGCAATGTCACGTCGGTTTTTCGGGGGAGGGGGGGG
>CALNXI010002707.1:48629-65663 GCA_942486025.1 Porites evermanni | reverse complement strand
AGCACGGGATGCGGGATGTTTTTGCCTGTATGTTGTAAATTTGGGAAATCATGCGTTTGAGAGGCAAATGCGAATCAACCGGACCGGTGTGTGTTGAGCATTGTCACCTTTCAAACCAAACTATAAAGTGTTAGGAATTCGGGAAAGCGATATGAAAAAAGAATAGCGGGATGCGGGATTTTCTTAAAAAAGGAGCGTTTGTGTGGGATCAGGACCGCTTTTGTACCGTGATTGACGTAAAATACTTGTCTAAAAAAACATGTTTCACATGATTGCATTCGCGTGGCCTGAAAAATTATAAAGAAGGCATATAAATTGAAGCCAGGACAGTATGGGGTAGTTACTACTTCGTTAGTTGTCTCTGTTCTAAGGAAACGCTTTAAAGTTGTTTTCAAGTAGTCATTCTAAGAAGAAAGTCCGCGCTTTTCGAAGTATTGGCAATAATTTTTTCCCAACTGTAAAAACAGCCTTGTGGCGTTGTCCAACCCCTAACCCGCGTTTAATTATATACCATCTTTGACGGAAAAGGTGCCCCTTAAGCAAACCTTATATTGAAAAATCGTACCGCTTTCACATACTTAGTTAAAAACTTTGCATCCCTTTTAACTGCTGTAATTATATATGAATGCACTGTCTTTGAAAATTGCTAAATCACAAAACCACAACGTTTTCTCGTCTTTTTTACAGCCATAAATTTCATCTGTTTGCCCTTTTGGACCTTTTTACTGCCAAAAATGACATACGTCTCTACCCTTCCATATGCTTCAACTAATGAAATACCTCCTCTTTCATAAACCTGAAGCCTGAGAAAAGCACCCCTTTCGGGCGGAGCCTCCCCGTATAGGTCATTTTGGGAGTTTCCCCCCTATCCGTAAGTGGAGTCTTCCCATTGCCAGTTCATCCGTATACAGGGAGCTTCGACATGTACTTCTCAGTTTTGTTCCGTGTACAATCCCGTGGGTTTAATTTACTTTTACCACTTTCCCAGAATTTAGTTTTATTAATGACCTACTTATTGTTTTCCTTAAATGAAGGAAGAGCTGAAAAAGGAGTTTTATGGAACGACGCTTCCTCCCCGACTCGAGAAATTTGAAGCTCTTCTCAAAAACAGGGATGAAGGCAAGGGCTTCTTTCTGGGCGAAAAGGTGAGATACGAGTAATGCGCAAATTAAGCATAGCAAGGGGTATTAGGCCTGCTTAGAACACTAACGAGTATAGAGCGTTTTCACTCACGTGGTCAGCATCTATGCTAGTTTATTGGAACAAAAGAAAGTTTTTACATAAGAAAAGAGTTCAACTTCCACAAAACTGGTTTGGGACACAAACATGGCCGACGGTTCATTGGTTTGGGACACGAATATGGCCGCCGTGACGTCATGTGAAAACGATCAATAGTAATTAAGTCATAAATAAAACGATGATAGCCTTCGAATTCAGCCATCTGTCATCGTTCTTGCCACTAGGGACGTCCCAAGCGGCGATCGAGAAGCGAGAAGGGACGCCTTTATCCTCAGGCTAAAACGATGACCGCACCCTGAGCCTTCAAAGTTCAACCCGTCCCAAAGAAAGTCTTTTCAAAAAATTTTAAAATATAGCAACGTCAGCACATTTTGCATGGCACTGAGCAGCATGAATTCCTAGCGTGACGTCTTCCCTTCTGTTACTCTGTAAATTTGGTGCGCGTCAGGGGTTTGGTCAGCGATTTTTTTAAAATAGGGAGTGCTATGACAATGACGACAACAAAAACGTCAAAAAACTAATAGGTTCAGTGAATAGTCACGGCAACAACTCTTCTAAAACGCGTCTTATTTTAGAACAGCCCTTAGCAGCTGTTCTTAGAAAAACGTCGTATAAATGGCCTTCGCGTCTTAAATAAGGCGCAAACGCATAGTAAGCATGCGTTAATTTTTGGCGGGAAAATTTTCGCTTGCCCCGCGGTGGACTGGCAGGCTACTGGCAGGGAAAAGTTATTACATATTACAACGCGTTTTCGATTCCTTGGGCTGCCGTCTATTCTAAGACTTTTAAGCTTTATTGTTTCTTAATTCGCTCATGTATAATGAGCACGCTGACAAAGACAAAACGAAACACCGAAACACGTGGTCCACCGCTGAAGAAAAGGATTTTTTGTTGTTATGCAAAGAGAGGGCAATAGCAGATCTCGAGGACAAATGTTGGATTGCCGTTGCTACGGGCAACATTCACATGGATACGAGTCAAGAACAGAAATAAGACGCGAACCATATTTACACGAGCTGTTTTCGTCTTAGATAAGACCTGCTCATATAAATGGTACAGTTCGCGTCTTAAGTAACACGCGTCTTATTTTTCCTCGTATAAATGGCCCTCGTATGTGCGGTTACACGGGACATTTTTTTATTTACCATGGTAAATATTAATGACCCTTTTACCGTGGAAAATTGCTTCGGTGCGTGTGACCGGACTTTCCCGAGATAAATTTACCATGGGAAATATCCATGGTTACGTCAAAAATAGCAAAGAAACCGCTTATAACATTAAACTTGGTAAAAAGCAAGGGTTTTCCGATACCCAAGGCAAAGCAGCCAATCAGATTTCTTCAACATGAAACCCCGAACAATTGCTTTTTTTAAAAGGGTTTCTTTGACACTGTTGAGAGAAAGATCGATGGTGACATGGCAGATTTCACGTTAAGATGAAAGAAACAAGGGAAATTTGAGGCAAAATTTTGAACTGGTTTGTTGGGATAGATCGAACCGTTGGATGCAGCTGAACTGTAAAATCGAACTATATACCTTCGCTAAATTATCATGAATAACATACCAGTTGAAAATTATAGGTAAATTTTCAACATAACATAAAATACTGCCATTGTCGACGGCGGTTATTACCGTTATTGCTCGAATGAAGCCGTTAAATTTACCACGGCTTCGTTAACGTGGGAAATGCCTTTTACCATGGTTTGTGTAACTGCGTCTATTACCTGAGGCTTGTAGCACACACTCAGAAGAAAGGCTCCCCTAATCCTACGCCCCTAGCGTAACTGCGATTTCTTTCTGTTTCTTATCTGCAGCTGAGCTATGCCGACATCACTTTCTTTGACTTCTTTAACAGCTTCCATTCGAAGGGTAAAGAGGATGTTCCTGGGGAACTTGAGAAGTTCCCGCTCTTGGTGGAGCATTATAAACGGGTGTTAAACGTGCCCGAAATAAATGAGTGGGTAAAGAAACGCCCTGTAACCGAATTCTAAGCTTGTGGTTACTACTGAAGAAATTGTAAAGCGAGAGAAAGGCCTAAAACAGAGATTTTAGGGTGTGCCGTAGTTGAACGACTCCGTGCTTCACAGTTGGTTTTAGGTGCAAAGGAATAAAGAAAACTTTAGAAGGTTTATTCTTGTATTGATCGAATTTGTTCGATGTGCCGATATACCCCGGCTTCAAAGGGAACTCAAAGGGAAACTTGAGTAAAGGTTTTTATATGGGCCGCCGAGACCTTCATTTCGCTACCCTGTTTAAGACAAGAGGCCTTATTTCTTGACACACAGATTCCGAATACAGCAGTAAGTAATTTTTTAAACCCACATCATGGAATTAGATCTTATTGGAAAAAATAGTTCAAAGAAGATTGATTTGTGAGAACCAGTACTCTATTTCCATACTATGAAGAGGACGAAGTGAAAAAGGTAAAGTATCACAGCATCTGCCATAAACGTCATATCTCACTATAGTGTCGCTGCTCGCTAATGCAAGAGAAAGAAAGACACAGTAAAAAGAAACCCTTGAGGGTGTTTTAATCAGAGTAATGTTGACATAATTTCTGCCCATGTATGTCGCGTTTGTGACCCTCGTTTGCTTGCTCTAAAAACGGCCGGGATGGATATTAGAGGACAGGTCTGAAAAAGGGTTGGAAAAAGACACTTCTTCTGGTCCGTTCTGGCAGCACACCTGCCAAAAGATTTACCGAAAGTAACCGCTGGGAACTGTAGGTTTCTAAATTCTTCAATGCAGGAGAGAGGTTTCAAAAAGCAATTGTAAACGGTATATTTAGGACATTAGGCCAGCTTCAAAATCACTCGCTAAGGACGGTAATTGATGTACCAGTTAAATAACGTTTCCGCCAAACGTGTCAACAAGCGGACAGGCTCCCCCGATCGTTCAACCCTGCAGAGGGGTTTGCGCTCACTTTTGGTAGAAATAGTGTAGACGCAGTATTTTTGCAACAAAAAGCTTTCCTGACTTATCTATTGATATAGGCAGCAAACTTTTTACCACACTATTTAAACCTATTATTACTGTATAACTCTGAAGTATGGGGTGGGAAAAGTGCCAAACTGAACCTGGATTAATTAATGGGGAACATGACCCTGCGGAAATGCGACTATATTCTCCCAATTCTATAAATACTTTCTTGGTTTAAATAAACGAGCTTCTAATGTTTGCGGTAGATTGATTCAATATCCTAGGCAACTCAGCTGAAAAAACTGTAAGCCTGATATATTTTTCATGTGGAATATTTGATTCGTAATCCTTTCCACTACGTAAAATTTCCGGCAAATATTTGCTTCAATGGCGCGCAGAGTAATTATAGTCTTGAAATATAAACAGTCTACTTGCTCATGACTATATCAAAAGAATTAGCAAATACTGGGAAACAGTCCTCCATCTCTTCCGCAAATCAAATTTGTTCTCAGTTTAACAAAACAGGATCAAAAACGACTAGACTCGACAAAAAGGTAAATTAGAGATGACTGAGAATATGCAAATATTGTTCTCAAAGTGAAATGGAAGACGGGAAACACTTCATACTCTCTTTATTGCTTCCTTTCTATTAAAGAACGACAATCTTTCTTTTATTCTACAGGTAGCAAATATCCTCATTTGATTCACTCTCTGATCTGAACTGATATGATAATCTTTCTCTTAATAGCGGAGCGCTACGCGCACGCGATTGGAGCCGTCCATCCGCGAAATTTGGGTAATTATGTGACCGTACGGCTGTCAGTCCGCACCACAGGACAACCAATATCAAATGTCAAACTTTCTACCTGGTGTGGGAGCCTGTAACCTGTGTTTAACTTGATAATGGACCTCCATATTAAGATCAACTGACGGCTGTCAAAACAGGATATCCGCTGACTATTGTCACATAACCGTACGTAGGTCCGTAGGTGCAATTTGAACTTCCGAGTTTTCACAGTGCGTGACACCAAAAAAGGAATGCTGTCTCGTTGAAAAAAAGTCTCTCCTCTTGATTTTCAGCAGTATAACCACTTCAAGTATTAGAAGATATGTTTATGCGTACGTATGTTAGTTCTCGAGTGAAAAGAAAGAGCTTTTATAAAAAAGGGCACTCCATATGTTCTTGTTGATTTCCGGCGGCCATATTGGTGCACCAAAACGGTACACCTATATGGCGTCTCCATACAAAGCTCTACAAAGGTGCGTGAAACGTTTCGGCACATAATTTCAACTTACAATTCAAATATTCTCCTGGTTTTAATTCCTTACCCGGTTGGTATTGTAACTTTGAACCTTCTGATTGTTTTTTCTTCACATGAACTGAAGGATCAGAATATAATACGGAAACGCCAATCATGTTCTCCAGAGGCCCTCCAAGAAATAAAACTTTCAAGTGACGGCGATGACCCAATGGGCGCAAAAATAAAAACTCAAAAATCCGTAGGGCTTCCAACAAAACCCTGAAAAACTACCTGGACAGAAAATTAACCCCCTAAAAATCCCATGCCGAATTCACGAGCCTTAAAAATTACCAGAAGGCATTAAATGATACAATACAAAAAATAAAAATATTACAAATTGAATGTTTGTGTCTGTTTCGATGACTCATCATAGCAACATTCGAAACAACCAAGAAGATCTTCTGTTTTAACAATAACGCTATACAGAATAACAACTTCAGATAGTTTTGAATACCCCTAAAAATCCTTACTTAAATCAAGCCACCCAAAAAACTACTTGCCAAATTTTCCTACCCCAAAAATCCTGGATTCGAAAATCTCAACCTCCGCCACTCCCAAAAAAAAATTCCTTTGATCATCCCCGTCATTTAAAATCAGAAGTACTGCCCCATATGGAATCCATATTAAAGAGGATATTTGGGGCAACCCTATCCCACGTTATGACACTAATAAATTGATTGGATAAGATTGGATTGGATTATATTGTACCCATAAACCCCTCCTGGGGTGGAGCGTTGCGTGACGGATGCCATCGTTTACTGCGTCTGCGGCCTTGCCACAAGCGTGATAAACGTCGCGCCCCACCCTTGAAAAAGACTATTTTAAGAGACAGCTCACAAGCTGCAGTCTGGTATCGAATACACGTTGTTATGATCAGCGTTGCAGTAGTCTTTGGACTTCTCGTTTTATGTTCATCGAATTAATAAGCACCCAGGGGAGGAACTCCCTATAATGGCCTAGACGGTGAGGCCTCATCCAAAAGAGGTACCTTTTCAGGTTTCAGGTATATGAAAGGATAGGGAAATCTGTCATTTCGGTCTGTAAAAGGACCTTAACGCCTAACAGACGCATTTTATGGCTTTGTAAGCGACGGGAAAACTTCCTGGTTTAGTGATATATTCACATACAAACAAATGGTGCATTTACAGAAGTTCGCAAAAGATGCAGGGGTACCATTTATCATTCAAATTGAAAGGGATGCCTTTTATGTTAAAAATAGTTTATGTAAGGATGAGGTGTTGGACCTTGGGGTGGAGCCCTCCCGTGTAAGACTTCACTGAATACTCCCCCCTCCGCCGGGATTTAGCATAACCAGGGCTGCCATTAACTTCTCTTTAGAAGAAATCCCGACGTTCTACTACTTTTCTGTCTGTTCTGTTTCAGCTGGCAGACCACCTCTTGGTCAAATGCCCTTCATTGTGTCTCCTGAGGGAATAACCTTGGCACAGTCTGGTACAATTATGAAGTACATCTGCAAAAAAGGAGGTGATGTATTGAACGTAATTTGTTAATCAGCTTATCATTCCTGCCGTAGCCTGCGAGCCGTGAGGAGACCGCGTGAGCGCGTGGCCAACCCCTCGCGCCTGCGTCTCCTTTTGCTTGTTGTTCTCGCGTGACTTTTCGCGACGACCCCAAAAGGAGAGCTGGCTCCCAGGCTACTCCTGCTCATTAGCCTCCCGAGTAGATGTTTTTGGAAGCTTCACGCGTTCTTCCCCCAAGGAAAGCAAAGCCCTAAGAAGGTCTGCGTAGGAAATTACCTGTCGATATAGTTTATACAAGTTTATTTTCAAGTTTTTTTTTCTCCCCATTCGATTCATTCCTTCCTTCCTTCCTTCCTTCCTTCCTTCCTTCTTTCTTTCCTTCCTTCCTTCCTTCCTTCCTTTCTTCCTTCCTTCCTTCCTTCCTTCTTTCCTTCCTTCCTTCCTTCCTTCCTTCCTTCCTTCCTTCCTTCCTTCCTTCCTTCCTTCCTTCCTTCCTTCCTTCCTTCCTTCCTTCCTTCCTTCCTTCCTTCCTTCCTTCCTTCCTTCCTTCCTTCCTTCCTTCCTTCCTTCCTTCCTTCCTTCCTTCCTTCCTTCCTTCCTTCCTTCCTTCCTTCCTTCCTTCCTTCCTTCCTTCCTTCCTTCCTTCCTTCCTTCCTTCCTTCCTTCCTTCCTTCCTTCCTTCCTTCCTTCCTTCCTTCCTTCCTTCCTTCCTTCCTTCCTTCCTTCCTTCCTTCCTTCCTTCCTTCCTTCCTTCCTTCCTTCCTTCCTTCCTTCCTTCCTTCCTTCCTTCCTTCCTTCCTTCCTTCCTTCCTTCCTTCCTTCCTTCCTTCCTTCCTTCCTTCCTTCCTTCCTTCCTTCCTTCCTTCCTTCCTTCCTTCCTTCCTTCCTTCCTTCCTTCCTTCCTTCCTTCCTTCCTTCCTTCCTTCCTTCCTTCCTTCCTTCCTTCCTTCCTTCCTTCCTTCCTTCCTTCCTTCCTTCCTTCCTTCCTTCCTTCCTTCCTTCCTTCCTTCCTTCCTTCCTTCCTTCCTTCCTTCCTTCCTTCCTTCCTTCCTTCCTTCCTTCCTTCCTTCCTTGTTTCCTTCCTTCCTTCCTTCCTTCCCTCCTCCTTTCCTTCCTTCTTTCCTTCCTTCCTTCCTTCCTTCCTTCCTTCCTTCCTTCCTTCCTTCCTTCATTCATTCATTCCTTCCTTCTTTCCTTCCTTCCTTCCTTCCTTCATTCATTCATTCATCAACCCATCCATCCATCGAACCATTCATCCAGTCCGTCTGTCCTCGTTCGCTCGTTCTTTTATCATTCTCCCATTCTCCATTTTTTCTTCATTCTCTCTCTTTTCTTTTCTTTTCTTTTCTTTTCTCTTATTCCTTGTCTCTGAGTCTTTTTTTCTCCTTTTCATTCTCTCTTTCTTACCTTCCCTTCTTTTCCTTTCTCTCTTTTTTTTTTCTTCTTGCTTTTTATTAGTTAAGAAGGCGAATACTTGATTAGCTTTCATTTTTACTTATGGTGATTAGGTTTGTGCCCAGCTGACAGCTTTGATGAAGCGACAGCGGATATGATAAGTGATGGAGTTACTGATTTATTTAGGCCATTGAGCAACATATACCATGAGAAAGATGAAACGAAGAAGGTATTGCAAAAGTTGATGTCCGTTTCAGTTCCCCACATAGAATGTAGTCATGCTTTACTCCGGACTGCAATTCAGTCGGTCTTTTTCATAAAATCGGCTTTGCAAAGCGCTTCGCACGATATTCGGGAGTTTGAGCAAAGACGTTTTTGAGCGACGCCCGTCAACCGGAAGTGAACTTTTTGTAATGTTGGGTCGTGATTTTGAACAAATTTTCTATCAGATCGTCTTTATCAGAATGAAGACACTGAGCTACCGCTCGCGCGCGCGTTCTTAATCTAGGAAAAAATACGGGCTGTTTTGCAGTCTAGATTTCCCTCAGCGGCATAAAATTCTTAATTTGCTAACATTGGGAATTGAACAAGGTCTGGAAGGGTATTTTCGGGATCCAGGATTTGACCAAAATACGGTGCGCGATTCGGGAAAACGCAAAATTTCTTGACGGGAAACAAGATTTTACAGCTACCCTGGAAGCGGTATACGCCAAAATTTAAGCACGGGATGCGGGATGTTTTTGCCCGTATGTTGTGAATTCGGGAAATCATACGTTTGAGCGGCAAACTGCGAATCAATCGGGCACATTTTGAGTGTTGTCTCCTTTCAGACCAAACTTTAAAGTGTGCCTTGTTTGTTTGTTTGTTTTTTGTTTGTAGAAACAAAAGAGCAATTCGGGAAAGCGATATCGAAAAAAAAAATGCGGGATGCGGGATTTTTTACCCCCTTTCATCCTCTTGCAGACCCTGATTGAAGTAAAATACTTGGCTAAAAGAACGTGTTTCACATAATCGCATTCGCGTCGGGCATGAAAAAGTGTAAAGAAGGCATATAAATTGAAGCCAGGGCAGTATGGGGTAGTTACTACTTCGTTAGTTGTCTTTGTTCTAAGGAAACGCCTTAAAGTGGTTTTCAAGTAGTCATTCAGCACATACATTAATAAACGTTTTACCCACAAAAAATGATATATTTCTAATATAACGCTTGAGAAGCAAGAATGAAACTAGTTTTAGCGGCGGCGGTTTTAGTTTTAGCGGCGGGTATACAACATCCATAGAGGTTATCGATCCAAATTTATACAATGAAGTGAATTTTACGCGCGCTTTCAATTCATTGGTCGTTGTTCCGTGTACAATCCTGTAGGTTTTACTCCAAATTCTATTTCCTAAAACTTTGTGTTAATTAGTGATCTATGATTTGCTTTGCTTTAAAAATAAAGGAGGAGATAAAAAAGGAGTTTTATGGAACGACGCTTCCTGCCCGGCTCGAGAAATTTGAAGCTCTTCTCAAAAACAGGGATGAAGGCAAGGGCTTCTTTCTGGGCGAAAAGGTAAGATTAGAAGAATGCGCAAAGCGTGCCAAGGGGATTAGGCCTGTTTAGAACACTAACGAGTATAGTAATTAAGTAATAAATAAAACGATGATAGCCTTAGAATTCAGCCGTATCCCCTCGTTCTCGCCACTAGGGACGTCCCAAGCGGCGATCAGCCATTGTTTTTGTTTTGATTTTCAAAGCCGGCGCTTTTCGCTACTAATAGTGGGCTATAACATATAGCCTAGTAGTAGCTCAACCAGTCAGAACGCAGCATTGATAATAGACCACACTAGCTGGATTTTAATAAAACACTATAGCAGCTCAGATAGCCACCACGAAAAGAATCCGGTATAGTGTAAGCATACCGTAAAATTTCGAAAATAAGCCCCGGGGCTGATATTTTTCAAAGGCCCTTTTTGAGGGGATTATTTTTGGAGGGGCCTATATTCGGAGGGGCTTATCTACGGAGGGAAATTTTGCGTTTCAAAATCGATTGGGCTAGCTTTATGGTTGGAAGTAAATTTACCGTTTTTGCTTTGTTTTACTTTGTATTTGAGGGCAATTTTCCAAGTGCAAGCCCCCGGGGGGCTTATATTTGGAGGGGCGATTTAACGGAAGGTTTTCTGCGTTACCGGATTGGGGGGCTTAGTTTGGAGGGGCTTATTTTCGGAATTTTACGGTAGCCTAATACATTATGTGCGGTTACACGGGACACTTTTTATTTACCATGGCAAATGACCCTTTCACCGTGGGAAATTGCCTCGGTGCGTGTGACCGGACTTTCCCGAGATACATTTACCATGAGAAATATCCATGGTTACGTCAAAAAGAGCAAAGAAACCGCCCATGACATTGAACTTGGTAAAAAGCTAGGGTTTTCTATACCCAAGCAAAACAACCATCAGGTTTGTTCAAAATGAAAACGCAAAAAATTGCTTTTTTAAACTCGTTTCTTTCGCACCTGTTGAGAGAAAGATCGATGGTGACATGGCAGATTTCATGGCAAAATTTTGAACTGGTTTGCTGAAATAAATTTAGAAACGATATTTCCCAAAAATATGTTCTATTCCTGGTATCGAACAGTGGGATGCAGCTGAACTGTAAAATCGAACTATGTACCTTCGCTAAATTATCATGAATAACATACCAGTTTCAGCTATAAAATTATACGTAAATTTTCAACATAACATAAAATACTACCAATGTCGACGGCGATTATTACCGTAACTGCGCGAATGAAGCCATAACCTGATAGCAGCTTAATTACCTTAGGCCCGTTTCAAACGTCGTGTTACCGCCGTGCCGAACTCAATTCGTAAATTATAAATACATTAGAATACATTTAAAAGTTTGCTAAACCGTTTCTTTGTTTTTGTGTTTTGTTTTTGGGAACCGCCGTTGTTCGACTGAATAAATTTCGACGTCTGAAACCAAGTCGTGCTAGTGTCGTGCTGCAGTCGAGCTACAGTCGAGGCAGCTTAGTACGGCAGAAGCACGACGAATTTGAAACAGGCCTTAATGGGAACTCTAAACTAAACCCAAGTTAAATTTACCAGGTCTTCGTTAACGTGGGAAGAGCCTTTTACCATGGTTTGTGTAACCGCATCTATTGCCTGAGGCTTATCATACACGCAGAAGAAAGGTTACCCCAATCCTACGCCCCTGGCGTAACTGCGATTTCTTTCTGTTTCTTATCTGCAGCTGAGCTATGCCGACATCACTTTCTTTGACTTCTTTAACAACTTCCATTCGAAGGGTAAAGAGGATGTTCCTGAGGAACTTGAGAAGTTCCCGCTCTTGGTGGAGCATTATAAACGGGTGTTAAACGTGCCCGAAATAAATGAGTGGGTAAAGAAACGCCCTGTTAGCGAATTCTAAGCTTGTGGTTGCTATTGAAGCAATTGTAAAGCGAGAGAAAGGCCTAAAACATAGATTTTAGCGTATGCCGTAGTTGAACGACTCCGTGCTTCACCGTTGGTTTTAGGTGCAAAGGAATAAAGAACAGTTTAAAAGGTTTATTTTTTTTATTGATCTAATTTGTTTAATGTGCCGATATACCCTGGCCTCTAAGGGAACTCAAAGGGAAACTTGAGTAAAGGTTTTTATATGTGCCGCCGAGACCTTCAAACCCTGACCCTGTTTAAGACAAAAATCATTTCATTTCGCTATCCTGTTTAAGACAAGAGGCTTTATTTCATGACACACTGATTTCGCATACAGCAGTAAGTAATTTTTTAAACCAACATCTTGGAATTATTATTGGAAAAAATAGTTGGTACCGGATCATTGCCATTACCTTCACACTTTTTTTAAAGCCTGTCGGTCCAAAAAGGCAACCTGGTCAAGACGCTTAATAGTAAAATTTAAAACTCACAAGACCCTGAAAGTCGCTATACCCTGTTTAGCGGCACGTTCCCGTTTAGGGAAAATATGGGAATGCCCTACCCCTCGTGGGAAGGGAGGAGAAGAAATTCTCAATAGTGATCCCCTTCCTTTCTCGTCCTTTTCCTTTGCTAATTGTTGTTTTTAGAGTATTGTTTCCTTTAAGAGAGAACTAAGTGTACAGATGACATCCCTGTGGATCCCTTTCCCCTATTTGCGTGACGTGACACGGGTAAACAGTTTAAGGCTGCCACGAAAATCGCACCGGATAGGAGGGCTTCTGTTCACGAAGAAGGGTGATCTCAACGCGTGGTCTGCGAGGCTCTAAAGGTTAGAGAGAATTCAGGAATTGTGTGTAAACGAAATCAGTATGCTGTACTCTTGTGCCGTTTCATACATTGTCGGCTTCTCATCAGCGATGAAAATATATCCAGCCGGATTTTTAAAAACGTTACCGCCGAATAGACCTCTTCCGTCAAACCATAGCCAAAAAGTAGCCAATATAAAAACTAAGAATGTTTCCATTGCTGTTTCTCTTCTCCTTCTTTCATCCGCCTCGCTCTTTCCTTTGCTAATGTGACTTTTGAGCTTATCGGGTGCAAAAAACCTGCCAGTTTGGGCCTTTTTCACTCAAATGACTGCAAATTTCGCTGGTTTGCTTCGTTTTCAAAAAATCGACTGGAAATACTATCTGCAAAAGATTCCACATCCAAACAGTTTTAGCAAAACTTCGGCCAATTAACAACTCATGGCGTGATGCAGATTCAAGGATAATTTTTTTTATGTAAACGTTCTTTTCACTATTGTTCCTGGAAATTAGGATCGATCGATATGATTTTTTTCTCTCTTCAAGGCATAAAAACATCCTTAGAGACTTTGTTGTTGTTAAATATCTTTACCTTCTTGAAACGTGGTGTTCCTCCAGTGTGACTTTTCATTGACAAGATAATTTATCAAATCATCCTTACAAAACATATTTTTCAAATGGAACAAAACTCTTTATGAGGTAAGTTCACTAGTCATCTTGTAGCCAATGTCGTTCTTTTTTTCTTCTTTTTTTTTTTATCAACGCATTTACCTTTTAGTCATTTGTAACAGATAAAGCTATTGGAAACCCGGGGTACAGTTTTATATAAAGCATGGAAATCTCCACATTTCACGGTATTAACGTAAGAAAGTACTCCGCTTTGAAAAGGAAAAACTTCGCAAGTGTTCTCGTTGACACGAGCGAATTTTTATATACAGTAAGTAAAAGAATCCGGTATAGTGTAAGCATACCGTAAAATTTCGAAAATAAGCCCCGGGGCTGATATTTTTCAAAGGCCCTTTTTGAGGGGATTATTTTTGGAGGGGCCTATATTCGGAGGGGCTTATCTACGGAAGCAAATTTGCGTTTCAAAATCGATTGGGCTAGCCTTATAGTTTAAATTAAATTTACCGTTTTTGCTTTGTTTTACTTTGTATTTTAGGGCAATTTTCCAAGTGCAAGCCCCCGGGGGTCTTATATTTGGAGGGACGATTTAACGAAAGGTTTTTTGCGTTACAGGATTAGGGGGCTTATATTTGGAAGGGCTTATTTTCGGAATTTTACGGTAGCCTAATACATTATGTGCGGTTACACAAGACACTTTTTATTTACCGTGGCAAATGACCCTTTCACCGTGGGAAATTGCCTCGGTGCGTGTGACCGGACTTTCCCGAGATACATTTACTATGGGAAATATCCATGGTTACGTCAAAAAGAGCAAAGAAACCGCCCATGACATTAAACTTAGTAAAAAGCTAGGGTTTTCGATACCCAAGCAAAACAACGGTGTATGACATTTGCAGACTGCATGAGGCAGCAAGACTGTTAATTAAATGAAACCAAAAATATCGTAATAAAGGTGGCGTCATCATCAACATTACCTTGTTCCGAGAGGTAAGGCCTAGAAGCGAAGTTTATATTTTTCATGCAAATTACACAGACCTCATTCCTAAAGGAGCTGTTGGCTGTTCTTTTCGTATTTAATTAGAGCAGAATAATGCCTGCCGATGTCACAAACTTGCTCATTATTCCATAGCAACAATCTAGCAATTTAGCCTACACCACAGACGAAATTAAACTACGGTTATATAAGTCTGTCTGAGAAACAGCGCCGGAATCTTTATTCTACGGGGTCCCCACCTGTGTACTTGGACTTGAGTATGAGCAATGCTTTTCCTATTTAGAAATTCCAAATGCAGTTCTGGTAATTCGTCGAGTCCAGGTAGGATCTGTTCATTTTAGATTATTTAGCATATCCCTAAATACTGCTAAGATGAAATACGTCATTTAAAAGGTGTTAAAAGTCCTTAATCTATCCTAGTTGTTTTTGTCGACGTAACTTTAATGAGCACCAAGTGCTCGCAATCTAAAAACTTTTTTAACAGAAGACTACTATTTAGACAGGCATAAGTGGGCATTGCTACTTGTAAAGAGTCAACGCAACTAGTGATATGCCGGTTGAGTTGAGAAAGGGTCGAAGAAGAATAGCCAACAACATCCTGGGAATGAGTCCAATGTAACTTTGCGCAAAAATATCAACCAGGCTACTTTCTCACTTTCACACGAGGTTATATTTTTGATGACGTCACCTTTATTAGGAAGATTTTTGGTGTCATTTAATTTACAATCTGCAATCTGTGTAGTCTGCAGTCTGCAGTCTGCAGTCTGCAAATGTCATACACCGGCAAACAACCATCAGGTTTCTTCAAAATGAAACCGCAAAAAATTGCTTTTTTAAACTCGTTTCTTTCGCACCTGTTGAGAGAAAGATCGATGATGACATGGCAGATTTCATGTCAAAATTTTGAACTGGTTTGCTGAAATAAATTTAGAAACGATATTTCCCAAAAATATGTTCTATTCCTGGTATCGAACAGCGGGATACAGCTGAACTGTAAAATCGAACTATGTACCTTCGCTAAATTATGATGAATAACATACCAGTTGAAATTTCAGCTATAAAATTATACGTAAATTTTCAACATAACATAAAATACTACCAATGTCGACGGCTATTATTACCGTAACTGCGCGAATGAAGCCATAACCTGATAGCAGCTTAATTCCCTTAGGCCCGTTTCAAACGTCGTGCTACCGCCGTGCCGAACTTAATTCGTAAATTATAAATACATTAGAATACATTTAAAAGTTTGCTAAACCGTTTCTTTGTTTTTGTGTTTTTGTTTTTCGCAACTGCCGTTTTATTCGACTGAATTAATTTCGACGTCTGAAACCAAGTCGTGCTAGTGTCGCGCTGCAGTCGAGCTACAGTCGAGGCAGCTTAGCACGGCAGTAGCACGACGAATTTGAAACAGGCCTTAATGGGAACTCTAAACTAAACCCACGTTAAATTTACCACGGCTTCGTTAATGTGGGAAAAGCTTTTTACCATGGTTTTAGTAACCGCATCTATTGCCTGAGGCTTATCATACACGCAGAAGAAAGGTTGCCCCAATCCTACGCCCCTGGCGTAACTGCGATTTCTTTCTGTCTCTTATCTGCAGCTGAGCTATGCCGACATCACTTTCTTTGACTTCTTTAACAACTTCCATTCGAAGGGTAAAGAGGATGTTCCTGGGGAACTTGAGAAGTTCCCGCTCTTGGTGAAGCATTATAAACGGGTGTTAAACGTACCCGAAATAAATGAGTGGGTAAAGAAACGCCCTGTTAGCGAATTCTAAGCTTGTGGTTGCTATAGCAGAAGCAATTGTAAAGCGAGAGATAGGCCTAAAACATAGATTTTAGCGTGTGCCGTAGTTGAGCGACTCCGTGCGTCACCGTTGGTTTTAGGTGCAAAGGAATAAAGAACAGTTTAAAAGGTTTATTTTTTTTATTGATCTAATTTGTTTAATGTGCCGATATACCCTGGCCTCTAAGGGAACTCAAAGGGAAACTTGAGTAGGGGTTTTTATATGTGCCGCCGAGACCTTCAAACCCTCACCCTGTTTAAGACAAAAATCATTTCATTTCGCTATCCTGTTTAAGACAAGAGGCTTTATTTCATGACACACTGATTTCGCATACAGCAGTAAGTAATTTTTTAAACCAACATCTTGGAATTATTATTGGAAAAAATAGTTGGTACCGGATCATTGCCATTACCTTCACACTTTTTTTAAAGCCTGTCGGTCCAAAAAGGCAACCTGGTCAAGACGCTTAATAGTAAAATTTAAAACTCACAAGACCCTGAAAGTCGCTATACCCTGTTTAGCGGCACGTTCCCGTTTAGGGAAAATATGGGAATGCCCCTACCCCCCGTGGGAAGGGAGGAGAAGAAATTCTCAATAGTGATCCTCTTCCTTTCTCGTCCTTTTCCTCTGCTAATTGTTGTTTTTAGAGTATTGTTTCCTTTAAGAGAGAACTAAGTGTACAGATGACATCCCTGTGGATCCCTTTCCCCTATTTGCGTGACGTGACACGGGTAAACAGTTTAAGGCTGCCACGAAAATCGCACCGGATAGGAGGGCTTCTGTTCACGAAGAAGGGTGATCTCAACGCGTGGTCTGCGAGGCTCTAAAGGTTAGAGAGAATTCAGGAATTGTGTGTAAACGAAATCAGTATGCTGTACTCTTGTGCCG
Source organism: Porites evermanni (assembly GCA_942486025.1). Classification (NCBI taxonomy): domain Eukaryota; kingdom Metazoa; phylum Cnidaria; class Anthozoa; order Scleractinia; family Poritidae; genus Porites; species Porites evermanni. The sequence continues at coordinate 48,807 of CALNXI010002707.1, read as the reverse complement.
TTTCATACATTGTCGGCTTCTCATCAGCGATGAAAATATATCCAGCCGGATTTTTAAAAACGTTACCGCCGAATAGACCTCTTCCGTCAAACCATAGCCAAAAAGTAGCCAATATAAAAACTAAGAATGTTTCCATTGCTGTTTCTCTTCTCCTTCTTTCATCCGCCTCGCTCTTTCC
>CALNXI010002707.1:34875-44970 GCA_942486025.1 Porites evermanni | reverse complement strand
CCCCCCCCCTCCCCTCGCCTCCCTCGGGATTTAGCATAACCAGGGCTGCCATTGACCTCTCTTTAAAAGAAACCCCTACGTACTACTACTTTTCTGTTTCAGCTGGTAGACCACCTCTCGGTCAAATGCCATTCATTGTGACTCCTGAAGGAAAAATCCTGGCACAGTCTAGTACAATTATGAAGTACATCTGCAAAAAAGGAGGTGATGTGTTGAACGGAATTTTTTAATCAGCATATCGTTCCTACCGTAGCCTGCGAGCAAACTCTCCTTTTCGAGCCGCGAGAGACCGCGTGAGCGAGCGGCCCAACCCTCGCGCGCATCTCCTTTAGTGTGCGGTTCTTGCGTGACTTTTCGCGACTACCCCAGAAGGAGAGCTGGCTCGCCGGCTACTCCTGGCCCCGGTTGTTCAAACGTTGAATAGCGCTATCTACCAGATAAATCACTATTCAGCGGATAAGTATTGGGGAAACTAATTGCACTATCCACTAAATACAGATTTATCCGATGGATGGCGCTCTCCAGCCTTTGAACAACCAAAGCCTGCTCATTAGCCTCCCACGCAGACTTTTTTTTGGAGCGTCGTTACGCGTTCTTTCCCCAAACGGAAAGCGAGGCCCTAAGAGCGTCTGCGTAGGAGGCTACCTGTCGATATAGTTTATAAAAGATTCATTCATTCGTTCATCCAACCACCCATCCATCCATCCATCCATCCATCCATCCACCAAACTGTCCGTCTGTTCGTTCGTTCGTTCGTTCGTTCGTTCGTTCGTTCATCATTCTTCCATTCTCTCTTTTCTTTTCTTTTTCTTTCTTTCTTTTTCTCTTTTCTTTTCTTTTCTTTTTTTTCTCTTATTCCTTGTCTCCGTGTCTTTTTTTCTCCTTTTCATTCTCTCCTTCCTACTATTTCTTCTTTTCCTTTCTTTCTTTCTTTCTTTTTTCCTTCTTACTTTTTATTAGTTAAGAAGGCGTATGCTGGATTAGCTTTAATTTTTATTTATGGTGATTAGGTTTGTGCCCAGCCAACAGTTTTGATGAAGCGACAGCGGATATGATAAGTGATGGAGTCGTTGATTTAGTTCTGCAATTTGTCAAGATATACTATGAGAAAGACGAAACCAAGAAGGTAATGCAAAAGTTAATGTCCGTTTCAGTACCCCACATACAGAGCCTGTCAGGCTTTACTCCTGAGATTGCAAATCAGTCGGTCTTTTTCTTTAAATCGGTTTTGCAAAGCGCTTCGCGCGATATTAGGGAGTTTGAGCAACGACGTTTTTGAGCGACGCGAGTCAACCGGAAGTGAACCTTTTTGCAATGTTGGGCCGTGATTTTTAACAAAGTTTCTAGCAGATCGTCTCTATCATAATAAAGTATCTGAGCAATACAAATTAGGTAGCATCGAGGCATATTAAAAGGAAAAGGACTCACTCACTTCCGGTGAAGTAAGTTGCTTAAACTCTCTATTTTCGAGCGACGCACGTGGACCTTGCACGCTCCTAGGGCGTGTGTTGCGAGAATGTCCCCAGTCTCACTCTCCGTTTTCACCCTCTCTCTAGGCCTTTCTTTCGACCGCTCGTGCGCGCGCGTTCTTAACCTAGGCAAAAATACGGCCTGTTTTGCAGTCTAGATTAACTCAAGATGCCAGTTCTGACCCTCAGCGCCAGACAATGCTTAATTTGCTGTGGTGAGAATTGAACAAGGTCTTGAAGGGTATTTTCGGGATTCGGGATTTGACCAAAATACGGTCCGGGATTCGGGAAAACGCAAACTATCTTGACGGGAAAAAGGATTTTAATACTACCCTGGAAGCGCGATTCGCCAAAATTTAAGCACGGAATGCGGGATGTTTTTGCCTGTATGTCAGTTGTAAATTCGGGAAATCATATGAGTGAGCGGCAAATGCGAATCAACGGGGCGCGTGTTGAGTGTTGTCTCCTTTCAAACCAAACTGTGTGCCTTGTTTGTTTAATTTGTTTTTTGTTTATGCAAACAAAAGAGGAATTCGGGAAAAAGATATGGAAAAAAACAGCGGGATGTGGGATTTTCTTAAAAAAGGAGCGTTTGTGTGGGATCAGGACCCCACCCCTTTTCATCCCCGTTCCCTTCCAAACCGTGATTGAAGTAAAATACTAGGCTTGGCTAGAAGAACTTGTTTCACATAATCGCATTCGCGTGCCATGAAAAAGTATAAAGAAGGCATATAAATTGACGTCAGAACAGTATGGGGTACTTACTACTTCGTTAGTTGTTTCTGTTCTAAGGAAATGCCTTAAAGTGATTTTCAAGAAGTCATTCAACGTATACATAAATAAACGTTTTATCCACAAAAAATGATATCTTTGTGATGTAACGCTTGAGAGGCAAGGATGAAATTTATAGTTTTAGGGGTATAACACATCCATAGAGGTTACCGATCCAAAAACAGTTAACTCTCGCCTTGCGGACACCCTGTTGTAACGGACATCTCAATAATACAGAGAGCATCTAAATCCCAAGCAAAAAATAAATTACAGAAGTTTGACTGAAATAAAATTCCGCTATTGCGGACTCTCGCTAATGAGGACACTAAGTTAAGGTCCCTACAGTGTCCGTTTTAAAAGGAGCTGACTGTTGTAAAGCGCCAAAAACTAGGTCAGTCGCTTAGCCGCTGGTCATTTAGATTGCAGAGACGTCTAAATTTAAAACAGAAACTAACCTTGTTCAGTCGTAGCAGCCTTAAGAGAACACCATTGGGAGCAGAGAAAACGGACTGTTTGTCTTTTAATCTGGCCACTTACGGGAAAGGGTCTTGTAAACGAAGATTTTACGCGGGTTTTATTAACTAAAGGTTGTCGTAAGTCCCGGGGGGAAGCTAAAGGTACTTATTACTCGACAAGAAATTTTACTGGTGGGCACCGTCCCGAGGTCCAACCCCTTCAGTCATTTTTAAGACCCTGGGCCGGTTCCTGAAAGGTCTGTTAGCGCTAATCCAGGATTAAAATTTTGTTCCACTTCTTTGTATTTACCTTCCATACATTGCTTAGAGTAACATTTTGAATTATTATAACTGTATCTAAGAGTAAAGGCGCAACCGTATTTTTAACCTTGAGTTACATGTTCTTAGACAAGAAAAGCGTGCTTAAAATTTGGCTTAATCCTGCGTTTAATGTAACCATCGTTGGAGGAACCGGGCCCTGAAGAGGAAAGGCCGTGCTTTTAGAAGTATTGGCAATAATTATATTTCCAACTGTAAAAACAGCCTTGCTTCTTTCCGTTGTCCAACTCCTTACCCGCGTTTAATTATATACCTTCTTTGACGGAAAAGGTATCCCTTACGCAAACCTTATATTGAAAAATCGCGTCCCTTTCACATACCTAGTTAAAAACTTTGCATCCCTTTTAACTGCTGTAAATGCACTGTTATTAAAAATTGCTAAATTACAAAACCAAAACGTTTTTTCATAGCCATAAATTGCATTTGTTAGCCCTTTTGGACCTTTTAACTGGCAAAAATTACATACGTCCCTACTCTTCCATAAACTTTTGTCAATTAATGAAATTCCTTCCCTTTCATATACCTGAAGCCTGAAAAAGGTACCCCTTTCGGGCGAAGCCTCCCCGTATAAGCCATTTAAGCCATTATAGGGAGTTCCCCCCCCCCCGGCCTTAAGTGGAGTCGTCCCATTGCCAGTTCATCCGTATACAGGGAGCTTAGAGAAGTACTTCTCAGTTTTGCCCCGTGTACAATCCTGTGGGCTTACTTTTTCCAGTTTCCCAGAATTTAGTTTCATTGATGACCTACATTTTGTTTTCCTTAAATGAAGGAAGAGCTGAAAAAGGAGTTTTATGGAACGACGCTTCCTCCCCGACTCGAGAAATATGAAGCTCTTCTCAAAAACAGGGATGAAGGCAAGGGCTTCTTTCTAGGCGAAAAGGTGAGATAAGGAAAAAATTAAGCAAAGCATAATGCAAATTAAGCATAGCAAGGGGATTAGGCCTGCTTAGAACACTAACGAGTATAGAGCGTTTTCACTCACGTGGTCAGCAAAACAAAAGAAAGGTTTTACATAAGAAAAGAGTTCAACTTCCACAGGACTGGTTTGGAACACCAACATAGCCGCCGTTTCATTGTTTTGGGGCACCAATATGGAAGCCGTGACGTCATGTGAAAACGATCAATAGTAATTAAGTCATAAATAAAACGTTGATAGCCTTCGAATTCAGCCTTCTCTCATCCTTCTTGCCACTAGGGACGTCCCAAGCGGTGATCGAGAAGCGAGAAGAGACACCTTTATCTGCAGGCTAAAACGATGACCGCTCCCTGAGCCTTCAAAGTTCAACCCGTCCCAAAGAAAGTCTTTTCAAAAAATTTTAAAATATAGCAACGTCAGCACATTTTGCATGGCACTGAGCAGCATGAATTCCTAGCGTGACGTCTTCCCTTCTGTTACTCTGTAAATTTGGTGCGCGTCAGGGGTTTGATCAACAATTTTTTTAAATAGGGAGTGCTATGACAGTGACGACAACAAAAACGTCAAAATCTAATAGGTTTAGTGAATAGTCACGGCAACAACTCTTCTGAGACGTGTCTTATTTTAGAACAGCCCTTAGCAGCTGTTCTTAGAAAAACGTCGTATACATGGCCTTCGCGTCTTAAATAAGGCGCAAACGCATAGTAAGCATGCGTTAATTTTTGGCGGGAAAATTTTCGCTTGCCCCGCGGTGGACTGGCAGGCTACTGGCAGGGAAAAGTTATTACATATTACAACGCGTTTTCGATTCCTTGGGCTGCCGTCTATTCTAAGACTTTTAAGCTTTATTGTTTCTTAATTCGCTCATGTATAATGAGCACGCTGACAAAGACAAAACGAAACACCGAAACACGTGGTCCACCGCTGAAGAAAAGGATTTTTTGTTGTTATGCAAGGAGAGGGCAATAGCAGATCTCGAGGACAAATGTTGGATTGCCGTTGCTACGGGCAACATTCACATGGATACGAGTCAAGAACAGAAATAAGACGCGAACCATATTTACACGAGCTGTTTTCGTCTTAGATAAGACCTGCTCATATAAATGGTACAGTTCGCGTCTTATGTAACACGCGTCTTATTTTTCCTCGTATTAATGGCCCTCGTATGTGCGGTTACACGGGACATTTTTTTATTTACCATGGTAAATATTAATGACCCTTTTACCGTGGAAAATTGCTTCGGTGCGTGTGACCGGACTTTCCCGAGATAAATTTACCATGGGAAATATCCATGGTTGCGTCAAAAATAGCAAAGAAACCGCTTATAACATTAAACTTGGTAAAAAGCAAGGGTTTTCCGATACCCAAGGCAAAGCAGCCAATCAGATTTCTTCAACATGAAACCCCAAACAATTGTTTTTTTTTAAAAGGGTTTCTTTGGCACTGTTGAGAGAAAGATCGATGGTGACATGACAGATTTCACGTGAAGATGAAAGAAACAGGGAAATTTTGAGGCAAAATTTTGAACTGGTTTGTTGGGATAGATTTAGAAAAGATATTTCCCCAAAATAAGTTTTATTCCTGGTATATATCGAACCGTTGGATGCAGCTGAACAGTAAAATCGAACTATATACCTTCGCTAATTATCATGAATAACATACCAGTTGAAATTTCAGCTATAAAATTATAGGTAAATTTTCAACATAACATAAAATACTGCCATTGTCGACGGCGGTTATTACCGTAATTGCGCGAATGAAGCCGTAAACTGAAAGCGGCTTAATTACCTTAATGGCATCTAAACTAAACCCACCCACATTAAATTTACCACGGCTTCGTTAACGTGGGAAAAGCCTTTTACCATGGTTTGTGTAACCGCATCTATTGCCTGAGGCTTGCAGCACACACTCAGAAGAAAGGCTACCCTAATCCTACGCCCCTGGCGTAACTGCGATTTCTTTCTGTTTCTTATCTGCAGCTGAGCTATGCCGACATCACTTTCTTTGACTTCTTTAACAACTTCCAATCGAAGGGTAAAGAGGATGTTCCTGGAGAACTTGAGAAGTTCCCGCTCTTGGTGGAGCATTATAAGCGGGTGTTAAACGTGCCCGAAATAAATGAGTGGGTAAAGAAACGCCCTGTAACCGAATATTAAGCTTGTGGTTGCTATTGAAGAAATTGTAAAGCGAGAGAAAGGCCTAAAACAGAGATTTTAGGGTGTGCCGTAGTTGAACGACTCCGTGCTTCACCGTTGGTTTTAGGTGCAAAGGAATAAAGAAAACTTTAAAAGGTTTATTTTTGTATTGATCGAATTTGTCCAATGTGCCGATATACCCCGGCCTCAAAGGAGTTTCAAAGGGAACTGAAAGGGAAACTTGAGTAAAGGTTTTTATATGGGCCGCCGAGACCTTCAAACCCTGACCCCGTTTAAGACAAAAATAATTTCATTTCGCTACCCTGTTTAAGACAAGAGGCCTTATTTCTTGACACACTGATTCCGCATATCTCACTATAGTGTCGCTGCTCGCTAATGCAAGAGAAAGAAAGACTAAGTAAACTAACTGATGCGAATTTGAAATGGTTTAAAGAAACCCTTGAGGGCGTTTTAATCAGAGTAATGATGACATAATTTCTGCCCATGTATGTCGCGTTTGTGACCCTCGTTTGCTTGCTCTAAAAACCGGGATGGATATTAGAGGCCAGGCCAGAAAAGGGTTGGGAAAAGACACTTCTTCTGGTTCGTTCTGGCAGCACACCTGCCAAAAGATTTAACGAAAGTAACCGCCGGGAACTGTAGGTTTCTAAGGTCTTCAATGCAGGAGAGAGGTTTCAAAAAGCAATTCTAAACGGTATATTTAGGACATTAGGCCAGCTTCAAAATCACTCGCTAAGGAAGTTAATTGATGTAGTAGTTAAATAACGTTTCCGCCAAACGTGTCAACAAGCGGACAGGCTCCCCCGATCGTTCAACCCTGCAGAGGGGGGGTTAGCGCTCACTTTTGGTAGAAATAGTGTAGACGCAGTATTGTTGCAACAAAAAGTTTTCTTGACTTATCTACTGATATAGGCAGCAAACTTTTTACCACACTATTTAAACCTATTATTACAGTATAACTCTGAAGTATGGGGTGGGAAAAGTGCCAAACTGAACCTGGATTAATTAATCGGGAACATGACCCTGCGGAAAGGCGACTATATTCTCCCAATTCTATGAATACTTTCTTGGTTTAAATAAACGAGCTTCTAATGTTTCCGGTAGACTGATTCAATATCCTAGGCAACTCAGCTGAAAAAACTGTAAGCCTGATATATTTTTCATGTGGAATATTTGATTCGTAATCCTTTCCTCTACGTAAAATTTCCGGCAAATATTTGCTTCAATGGCGCGCACAGTAATTATAGTCTTGAAATAAAAACAGTCTACTTGCTCATGACTATATCAAAAGAATTAGCAAATACTGGGAAACAGTCCTCCATCTCTTCCGCAAATCAAATTTGTTCTCAGTTTAACAAAAAAGGATCAAAAGCGACTAACTCAACAAATAGGTAAATTAGAGATAACTGACTAAAAATATCATTGAAATAAAAAGTAAACCCAAATCAATTCTGTCCAACTATCTTTTTCTGAAGACACTGATAAGAAATCTCTTAAACTATCTAAACTCAAACCCCGGACGAGCGACGGCAAAATTAAGGACAAATAGTCATGAACTAATAATAGAATATGGAGGATACTGCTCGCCCAAATGCCTGAACATTTTATTTATGATAACTGATGCAAGTATTGTTCTCTAAGTGAAATGGAAGACAGGAAACACTTCATACTCTCTTTATTGCTTCCTTTATCTTAAAGAACGACACTATCTTGTTTATTCTACAGGCAACAAATATCCTTATTTGAATCACTCTCTGATCTGAACTGATATGATAACCTTTCTATTAATAGCGGAGCTACACGTGCGCGCTTTGCGCACGCTATTGGAGCCATCCATCCGAGAAATTTTGGTAATCACGTGACCGTACAGCCGTTCTAACCAGAGGGAAACCAAAATAAAATGTCAAACTTTCTAGAGTGTGGGAGCCTGTAATCTGTGTTTAACTTGATAATGAACATCCATATTAAGGACAACTGACAGCTGTCAAAACAGGGTATCGGCTGACTAGTATCACATGACCGTATCGCAGGCTCAGGTGCCAACTAAACAGGATGAAGACTGGTATTGGCCAGTACAAAATATTGTAAACCTCAGGCTTTTTCACATTGTTTGATCAGTCTTGGCAGTAGTCTTTTTGACTTTAATTCTATTTTTAATAATAACAGGCAACATGTAGCAGAAGTAGATCATATAGATCATGTAGATCATATAACTAGAAATTTGCTATGTAATTATCTCTTCTTTTACGGGTGACGAGTATTGTAATCAGCAATGCCATCTATTGGCTCATCCTCGGTGTTAGAACCTGTTAAACTCACAAGTGACCTAAAACAGAGGAAACAAAGAAGTCAGCACAATAAAACGTAGAAAAACAAAAGGTGGGAAACAAAGAAAAGTTCACAGGTTCTTACACCGAGGTAAACCCCATCTATTCATATGAAAATGGTCAAAAGTTAAATTGAATTAGTTTGTGGCGGTAAACTGATTCAACATTCTGACAACTCAGCTGATAAATCTATAATCCTGATACATTTTTCAGATAGAATATTTAACTCGCACTCCTTTCCTCAACTAAAATTTACGGCAAAATATTTGCCTGCAGGTACAGCCCTTCGAGTGGCCTGTTGCGTGACATGACACGACATAATTCTAATTTTAACACTTGACAGGTGATATAAAAGGTCAGCAATAAGTTAGCAGTTCATTGAACTTCAGCGGCAGTTGTGTTGAAGTTGTGCATCCACTCACAGTAAGAATCGACTGAAACATTCTGCAGAAATGTCTGGCTACAAGTTGTTCTATTTTTCAGGCCGCGTTGGAGGAGAAAAATGTCGACTTGCATTTGCGGCTGCAAAGATTGAATACGAGGACATTCGATTGGAAGGCGAAGAATGGGCAAAAGAGAAAGCGTGTAAGTAACATAAACGTTCACCAGATTGCTTAAAAAGCGCGCAACGGTTATCTGTCGATTCTTTTTAATTCTATAGTCTTAAATAGCTGTTTAAAACGGAATGCGATCAAAGCCGACGGCAAATATGCATACATTCGCTTGATTTTCAATCGGGTTTAAAGATTTTAATAATGTGCGGGTCGCGAATGCTGGATTGGTACTTGATTGAACTAAAATTGCTTAGTCAGGCTGACAAGTGTGCTCACTCTTTTTAATGGTTTCCGCCGACCACAAGTGGTATCATTGGTTTTATTATTATTATCATTAGTCACGCTGACAAGGGTGCGCACTCTTTTTAATGGTTTCCGCCGACCACAAGTGGTATCATTGGTTTTATTGTCATTATTGTTATTATTATTATTATTATTATTATTATTATTATTATTATTATTAACCCTACGTTTTTTAGGTTTCGTAGACTGCTACGAAAGAAAGTTGGTCTTTAAGTAATAAGAGATACATTTTTAAAATCGACGAGCTCCTGTAATCTACATTTCTTATAGTTTCTGTGGCGGGAAAGTTACTCGTTTTCCGGGAAGGAGCCTGGCTTTGAATGTAAAATAATTTCAACTTACAATTCAAATATTCTCCTGGTTTTTTATACTTTACCCAGTTGGTATTGTAACTTTGAACGTTCAGATTGTATTCTCATCGCATGAAATAAAGGATCAGAATATAACGCGGAAACGCCAATTTTGTTCTCAATAGGCCCTCCAAGAAATTACATTTTCAAGTGACGGCGATGATCGAATGGGGGCAAAAATTAAAACTCATAAAAATCCCTAGCGCTTCCAACAAAACCCCCAAAAATCCCTGGACCCAAAACTTAACCCCTCCAAGAACCAAGAACATCTTCTGTTTTAACAGTGACATATTGTACAGAAAAACAACTTCAGATAGTTTTGAACACCCCTTAAAATCCATACTTAAATCAAGCCACCCTAAAAACTACTTGCTAATTTCAGGAGCCCATGCCAAATTGTCTTTCACAACAAATCCTAGAATCAAAAATCTCAAACACCCCCCCCCCCCCCCCCC
>CALNXI010002707.1:20640-34189 GCA_942486025.1 Porites evermanni | reverse complement strand
CTTCCCTCCCCTTCCCTTAAGATTTAGCATAACCAAGGCGGCCACTAACTTCTCCTTAGAAGAGACCCCTACGTACCACTACTTTTCTGTTTCAGCTGGTAGATCACCTTTCGGTCAAATGCCATTCATTGTGACTCCTGAAGGAAAAACCCTGGGACAGTCTGTTACAGTTATGAAGTACATCTGCAAAATAGGAGGTGATGTATTGAACGTAATTTGTTAATCAGCATATCATTCCTGCCGTAGCCTGCGAGCAAACTCTCCTTTTCGCGTGAGCGAGCGGCCCACCCCTCGCGCGCGTCTCCTTTAGTGTGCAGTTCTCGCGTGACTTTTCGCGACTTCCCCAAAAGGAGAGCTGGCTCGCCGGCTACTCCTGGCCCCGGTTGTTCAAACGTTGAATAGCGCTATCCACCGGATAAATCACTATCCAGCGGATAAGTATTGGGGAAACTAATTGCACTATCCACTGAATAGAGATTTATCCGATGGATAGCGCTCTCCAGCCCTTGGACAACCGAAGCCTGCTCATTAGCCTCCCACGCAGACGTTTTTTGGAGCTTTGTTACGCGCGTTCTTTCCCCAAACGGAATGCGAGGCCCTAAGAGCCTCTGCGTAGGAGGCTACCTGTCGATATAGTTTATAAAAGTTTATTTTCAATTTCTTGCCATTCGATTCATTCATTCGTTCATGCAACAAGCCATCCATCCATCCATCCATCCATCAAACTGTCCGTCTGTCCGTTCGTTCGTTCGTTCGTTCGTTCGTTCATCATTTTTCCATTCCCTTTTTTTTTCTTTCTTTCTTTTTCTCTTTTCTTTTCTTTTTTTCTCTTATTCCTTGTCTCTGTTTTCTTTTTTTTCTCCTTTTCATTCTCTCTTTCTTACTTTCCCTTCTTTTCCTTTCTTTCTTTCTTTTTTCCGTCTTACTTTTTTTTAGTTAAGAAGGCGTATGCTGGATTAGCTTTAACAATTTTTAATTTTTATTTATTGTGATTAGGTTTGTGCCCAGCTAACAGGTTTGATGAAGCGACAGCGGATATGATAACTGATCAAGTCGGTGATTTAACTCAGCCATTGATCAATATATACAATGAGAAAGACGAAACGAAGAAGGTATTGCGAAATTTGATGTCCGTTTCAGTTCCTTACAGTGTCTGTCAGGCTTTATTCGAGACTGCAAATCAGTCGGTCTTTTTCCTAAAATCGGTTTCCAAAGCACTTTGCGCGATATTAGGGAGTTTGAGCAACAACGTCTAGTGAGCTACGCACGTTAATCGGAAGTGAACTTTTTGCAATGTTGGTTCTCGCCAAAACAGAGCAGCAACTTTGCAGTCGGATGTGATGTTATAAATCGGTGGATCATAGGTATACGAAACAAGTACCAGGCGCTATTGGAGTCGTGCCCCCCCCCTGACTTTTTGGAATGCTGGTTCGCGATTTTTAACAAAGTTTCTAGCAGATCGTCTCTATCAGAATCAAGACAATGAGCGATACAAATTTGGTAGCATCGAGGCATATTAAAAGGGAAAAGGACTTTCTTCCGGTGAAGTAAGTTGCTTAAACTCTCTATTTTCGAGCGACGCGCGTGGACCTTGCGCCCTCCTAGGGCGTGTGTGGCGAGACTGTCCCCAGTCTCACTCTTCGTTTTCACCCTCACTCTAGGCCTTTCCTTCCAGCGCTTACAATCCCGTAGGTTTTACTCCAAATTCTGTTTCCCAGAACTTAGTGTTAGTGATCTATGATTTGTTTTGCTTTAAAAATAAAGGAGGAGATAAGGAAGGAGTTTTATGGGACGACGCTTCCTGTCCGACTCGAGAAATTTGAAGCTCTTCTCAAAAACAGGGATGAAGGTAAAGGCTTCTTTCTGGGCGAAAAGGTAAGATTAGAAGAATGCACAAAGCGTGCCAAGGGGATTAGGCCTGGTTAGAACACTAACGAGTGTAGTAATTAAGTCATAAATAAAACGATGATAGCCTTCGAATTCAGGCGTCCCTCCTTGTTCTCGCCACTAGGGACGTCCCAAGCGGCGAACGAGAAGCGAGAAGAGACGCCTGTATCTGCAGGCTGAAACGATGACCGCTCCCTGAGCCTTCACCCGGTCCCAAAGAAAGTCTTTTCTAAATGTTTTAAAATACAGCAACGTCAGCACATTTTGCATGGTACTGAGCAGCATGACTTCCTAGCGTGATGTTTTCCCTTCTGTTACTGAGTCGTTTGTGTAAATTTGGTGCGCGTCAGGGGTTTCATCAGCGATTTTAAGAGTTTAAGATGCTGATGGTGACGACAACAAAAACGTCAAAAAACTAAATAAATAGGTTCGGCAGTGAATAGTCACGGCAACAACTCTGCTGAGACGCGTCTTATTTTAGAACAGCCCTTAACACCTGTTCTTAGAAAAACTTCGTATAAATGACCTTCGCGTCTTACATAAGACGCAAACGCATAGTACGTATGCATTAATTTTTGGCGGAAAAATTTTCTCTTGCCCCACGGCGGACTGGTAGGCTACTGGCAGGGAAAAGTTATTTACAAATCACAACGCGTTTTCGTTTCCTTGGGTTGCCATCGATTCTAAGACTTTTAAGCTTTATTTGTTTCTTCGCTCATGTATAATGAGCACGCTGACAAAGGCAAAACGAAACACGTGGTCCGCCGCTGAAGAAAAGGATTTTTTGTTGTTATGCAAGGAGAGGGCAATAGTAGATCTCGAGGACAAATGTTGGATTACCGTTGCTACGGGCAACATGCACACGAAAACGAGTCAAGAACAGAAATAAGACGCGAACCATATTTATACGAGCTGTTTTCGTCTTAGATAAGACCTGCTCGTATAAATGGTATAGTTTGCGTCCTATGTAAGACTCCTCTTATTTTTCTGGCCCTAGTACGTGCGTTTACACGGGACACTTTTTATTTACCGTGGTAAATGACCCTTTTACTGTGGGAAATTGCCTCGGGGCGCTTGACCAGACTTTCCCGACATAAATTTACCATGGGAAATATCCATGGTTACGTCAAAAATAGCAAAGAAACCGCTTATGACATTAAACTTGGTAAAACGCAAGGGTTTTTCGATACCCAATGGAAAACAGCCAATCAGATTTCTTCAACATAAAACCCCCCAAAATTGCTTTTTTAAACGGGTTTCTTTCGCACTGTGGAGAGAAAGATCGATGGTGACATGACAGATTTCACGTTAAGATGAAAGAAACAGGGTAATTTGGGGGCAAAATTTTGAACTGGTTTGTTGGGATAGATTTAGAAACGATATTTCCCCAAAATATGTTTTACCTTATTCCTGGTATCGAACCGTTGGATGCAGCTGAACTCTAAAATCGAACTATATACCTTCGCTAAATTATCATGAATAACATACCAGTTGAAATTTCAGCTAAAAAATTGTACGTAAATTTTCAACATGACATAAAATACTGCCATTGTCGACAGCGGTTATTACCGTAATTGCGCGAATGAAGCCGTAAACTGAAAGCGTTTTAATTTCCTTAATGGGAACTAAACTAAACCCACGTTAAATTTACCACGGCTTTGTTAACGTGGGAAATGCCTTTTACCATGATTTGTGAAACTGCATCTATTGCCTGAGGCTTATTACACCTGCAGAAGAAAGGTTACCCCAGTCCTACGCCCCTAGAGTAACTCCGATTTCTTTCTGTTTCTTATCTGCAGCTAAGCTATGCCGACATTCTTTTCTTTGACTTCTTTAACAACCTCCATGCGAAGGGTAAAGAGGATGTTCCTGGAGAACTTGAGAAGTTCCCGCTCTTGGTGGAGCATTATAAACGGGTGTTAAACGTGCCCGAAATAAATGAGTGGATAAAGAAACGCCCTGTAACCGAATTCTAAGCTTGTGGTTGCTATTGAAGCAATTGTAAAGCAAGAGATAGGCCTAAAACAGAGATTTTAGCGTGTGCCGTAGTTGAACGACTCCGTGCGTCACCGTTGATTTTAGGTGCAAAGGAATAAAGAAAACTTTAAAGGGTTTATTTTTGTATTGATCGAATTTGTTTTATGTGCCGATATACCCCGGCTTCAAAGGGAACTCAAAGGGAAACTTGAGTAAAGGTTTTATATTTGCCGCCGAGACCTTCAAACCCTGACCCTGTTTAATTAAGGCAAAAATAATTTCATTTCGCTACCCTGTTTAAGACAAGAGGCCTTATTCCACGACAAACTGATTCCGCATACGGAAGTACGTAATTTTTTAAACCCACAACATGGAATTAGATCTTATTGGAAAAAAATAGTTGGTACCAGATCGTCGCCATTAACTTCACACTTTTTTTAAGCCTTTCGGTCCAAAAAGACAACCTGGTCAAGATGCTTAATAGAACTTGCCATCTTACTACGTCTATTCATTGTTTTAGTCAGTGAGGAGGTCGCCATCTTCTTTACCACTTTCACTCGCTTTGCACGTATTGAGAACCGTTTAATTTTTTCCCGGGAAAACTAGTGCCGCGAGGATTCTGGGAACGAGAAACCAATGCAGTGCAATGGAAGCCATGATCATCAACCACAAATGGGGGAAATTGCTACAATTCGTGGTCAAGACTACGCGAAAATGGACCATTTTATAGGTGCTACCCTTGGAAAGGTTTCATTCCTCGTTCTGTGGCATATTTGGACAAACTTAGCCGCAAATATAGCTGTAAATCGTTGGAATGTTGACCATGTCTTACGCTGTGTGCGACCACGTTGGCCTCAAATATTTTACAGGTAAGCTTGGGGACCGGTCATTATTTATGTAGAGGGGGGTGGGGGGAGGGAAACATAGAAGGGGGGTTAAGGCTATTTCATATTGTCTAGAGGGGAGCTAAACGTTTATATAAAGAAGTTTAGAGGGGTCTGTTCGCTTATAAGACAGCTAAATTTAAGCAAATTGACCTGTGCGCAACTGCGGAAAAAAAACAATTTCATTATCTCGAAAAAATAATATGCTACATTGTACATATGTATGTAAAGTTGGGATTGCAAATTCTTTATGCAGTAGAACAGTTTAGTTCACCATTGTTCAAGGTAATTTGCGTCTATACAGTCGAATTAAGCTCAAAGCTGTTCCATTGTACTAGTATTTGACTGTCGTTCCAATAAATTTCTCTTTTTCTTGCTACACAACATTTCCACTCTGCTCTAGGTTTATGGCATCTTGAGCGAAGTTTACTTTTTCGCTCGCCGCACGAAGCTCTGAGGAAACAAGGCTTGCCGCTCGCTTTCAGTGTCCGTAAAGCGGGATTCGACGTAATTCGTCAGGTTTACATGAGTGAAGTACAGCGGGCTTGTGCTTGAGTTAAATGAGATGTCAGTTTAAACAAATTTAGCTGATATGATCCATGAAGAAGATGCTATTGATTTGTGAGAACCAGTGTTATATTTCCATACTATGAAGAGGACGAAGTGAAAAAGGTAAAGTATCACAGCATCTGCCATAAAAGTCATGATATCAAACTATAGTGTCGCTGCTCGCTAATGCAGGGGAAAGAAAGAGTAATATGGGGAATTTGAAATGGGTTGAAGAAACCTTTTTGAGGGCGTTCTGATCAAAGTAATGATGAAATAAATTTAATTCCTGCCCATTTATGTCGTGTTTGTGACCCTTGTTTGATTGGTCTGAAAACGGGGATGGATTTTAGAGGCCAGGTATGAAAACGGCCGGTTGGAAAAAGACACTTCTTCTGGTCCGTTCTGGGGGCACACCCCCAACAAAATTTACCAAAAGTAACCACCGAGAATTGTAGGTTTCTAAATTCTTTATTGCACAACAAGGTTTCAAAAAGCAATTCCAAAGGCATATTTAGGACATCAGACCAGCTTTCAGCACATACAGTGCATGGTCTATATAAAAGCTGTCTACTTCCGCATTACATAAAAAGAATTAGCAAATGCAGGGATTCCCTCCTTTATCTCTTCCCCAGATCAAATTTGTTCTCAGTTTAACAAAAAGGGATGAAAAACAACTAATAAAACTACATAAAAATATCATTTCATGAGGTTTAGCTAAAACACATCAATCCCATACATTGACTATCTTTTCAAGAAACAGAGAAAGGCAATAAGAATTCTCTTTACATATCTAAGCTTTATAAAAAAGATGGATCAAACCTCCGACTGAGTAACAGCAAAATTAAGGACAAACAATCATAAACTAATGATAGAATATGGAAGACACTGCTCGCCCAAAATTAAAATTCCTCAGCATTATTATATAAGAGTATGCAAATATTGTTCTCTTAGTGAAAAGACGGGAAACACTTTATAAAAAAAATTAGTACAAAATTTGCTGTGCATCAGGTCAATTTATCTTGGTTTAAGCTTATTTTCCTTTTACCAGGGGAGGGAATGGTCAGGACTACGAAAATGAGTTTTTACATAATAAAAATATAATTTGAGATCAGCTCCACTTTAATTGTCTACTCCACGGAAAGCGTCAGGTTCCGCACTGTTAAAAACTGTGTAGTCTATAAGCATATTCTCAACCAGCCACCAATTGTGGCTTAATAGAAGGATAGCTTTCTACCGACAATGTAGTCCTCGCTCGATATCCTTTAACGACACCGCAATGGTAAGAAATTTCTATCTTAAGAAATTCCATCCTTTACATAAATCAAAGAAACTTTCTAAAGATTTGCCGCCAAGTTGGTGGGAATTTGCATATGATCACTTTTGACTGTAGAACCGTGCTCGACCTGTAGTCAAGCATATCATTCCGTGATGGGAGCGTATTAAACTGCAGAGCCAACAAACCAAATATTACCGATCATTACACTCCTTCTAAGCTGCGAAACTTGATTTAAATTTTGCGAAGATAGACGCTGAGGTCTTAATCATAACTTTAAAAGCTTTGAAATTGAGAAAAGTTGCGGGGTTAATTTTGATGACAAATGATGGTGATAATAAGGATGATAATGACGATAATGATAGTGAAAACAATCCGTGAAGTTCTTAATAAAAGCAGGATAAAAGTAAAGGTGGTAATGATCATGTAGATCAGTGGATAGAGCTGGAAGTTAATGCACAAAGTAAAGGACATGGCAGTTTAGTGCATTAACATAAAAACATCCTTCATCGAACTAGAATATATGGAACTTCACTTGGGTAGTGGTTGATCAATAATGTTACAAATACCGGCACTTAATCTTTCAATGGCGTCTAAAAAAATTGGTATCCCCCCTTCTTGCCTTTAGAAATTTTACCTTCCCCCTTTTTTGCCTTAAAAAAAATTCAAGATCCCCCCCCCCCCCAAAAAAAAAAATGAAAAGTAGAGGGGGAACTGGGGAGACCTGTGCCGTCTGAGTGAGCGGATGAGTCTATTTAAAACAAATCTTACAGGCGTTCCCTCTCTCACTTCTCCCCCTCCCTCGTTTTTATTTTATCGCGCTCCTTTTTACTTCGCACCGCTCCCCACTATCTGAACGCCCGGAACAGGCTAACAGTCTATATAAAACTTCGAGTGGCCTCTTGCGTGACATGACACGACTTGGTGAAATTTACATACAGTACCGTGATATAAAAGGTCATGAGCAAATAATGAGTTAGCAGTTCATTGAACTTCAGCGGTGCGAGGGTTAAAGTTGTGTTTGACTGAAACATTCTGCAGAAATGTCTGGCTACAAGTTGTTCTACTTTCCAGTCCGCGGTGGAGGAGAAAAATGTCGACTTGCATTTGCGGCTGCAAAGATTGACTACGAGGATATTCGATTACCAGCCGAAGAATGGGCAAAAGAGAAAGCGTGTAAGTAAATATAAAAGTTCCGTGAAGTGCGCGATGATGAATTATTTTTCGATTGTATTTTTAGAATTTTGTGATCTTAAATGGCTGTTTATAACTGAATGCGATCAAAGCCGATGGCAAATACGCGTACCGTACGCATACATTCACTTGAATTTCGATCGGTTTTATGTGTGCGCGAATGCTATCGTACTGAAATAAAATAAATTATTGCTTAGTCACGGGCCGCTGACAAGTGTGCTCACCAGCCTACACACTCGTTTGCTTCCGACCACAAATGGTATCAATGATTTTGTTATTTCGTCACTGAATAAAAGTTACGTTTTCTTCGTTTCGAAGACTGCTACGAAAGAAAGTTGTTCTCTGAGGCCTGGGTCAAAGGTATGTTCTGAGGATATGAATGACGGCGTTGCTAAAACGAGGGTAGGGTGAAAATAATAACACGAAAAATAAAAATATTAGAATTTGAATATTTTTAGCAACATGCACCCGAGACATCCAAGAACATCTTCTGTTTGAGCAGTAACATGAACGCAGAATGACAAATTCAGATAGTTTTGAATATTCCAAATAATCCCTATTAGAATCAAGCCAAAAACTACTTGTCAAATTTTCCTACCCAAAAATTCCCGGAATCGAAAATTCAGTGCCAAAAAATCCTTCGTTCATCTTCGTCACTTGAAATAAGGAGTACCCCTCCCCCGGGCGTTCAACGCGTTCCCTCCTCGCGAAGCGGGCGCGTTCGTAGGGAACGCGTGACAAAGCGACCAGTCTAGGAGTTGCTCAAAAGGTCTCTCCTCTCCTAATTGGTCGCAGGAAACAATGACAAGTCATTCTGCCAATTATTTTAGTATTGTCTGGGGGCCAGGGAAACTCACCTTTTGTGAACTCTCTTCCGAACAGCTGCTACATGACTTCGACGAAGCTCATATGGCTTTTGGTCAGGTAAGCGCACGCGCGCGCGAACGCGAACGCGAACGCGACAAACAAGGGTCCGTCAAGCGTGTGGTCATTTTCGCGTTTCCCTCAACGAACGATGAAAAAAGAGAGCGTTCTCGTTGTCTTGGTAGGTGTGGTCAAATAACCGTGAAAGTCTGATGAGTCTCGGAAATGAGGGAAATTTTAATAGAAATTGGAGTTTAGGACGTGGTCGGGCTGGTCGCAAAATTTCCGCCACATTTTGCTTCTAGGCGAATAAAAACCGATTAACTCCCTCGTTGCTAGCTTGCGTGTTATGCGCCATGACCTACCCTATTTGAAATATTAGCACCCAGGAAAGAAGAACTCCTTATAATGGCCTATATAGTGAGGTGTGGTATGGTATAGTAACTTTATTTATACATAGTATTTCCTTCAGGTACATTTACATTCAGGTATAGAAAACTAACTACCTAACTAATCTAGAATCTATGATAAAAACTAAAATAATAAAGATGAAAAGAAAACACCTGCTTTTCAAGGAGGCCGTGTGTAAAAACAGCATATCGCTGATTAAATTATTTGACAATCGAAATTTAGGTCCCTTAAATTTCCCTTAAATCAGAATTAGGGGATGTCAATTGCCGCACCACCAGACTCCAGAGGCAAGCTGTTCCATAACACACTTCCGCTGTAAGAAAGACTTATTTTATAAAATTCAGTACGGGGTTGTGGAATAGCGAGATTGTATTCATTCTCTCTAAGGTTTAGCCTGAATTTCATCCGATTACTTCGAGTCGTTATTACTCCTCAATTGTTGAGAGGAGAAAACGGCTCGAAGCAATCGGATGAGTTTCAGGCTATCCAAGGTTATAATTAGTTAAATGTTCACCCAAAGCGGGTCCCTTTTCAGCTTTTAGGTATATGAAAGGGTAGGGCTTTCATTACTAGTTAAAGTACATGAAAGGTTAGGCAAATCTGCCATTTTGGCCTTCAAAAGGACCTTAAGGTCTAACAGACGCATTTTATGCATGGCTGTGAAACAAAAAAAACTTCTTGGTTTAGTAATTTATTTACATATATAAACAGATGGTGCATCAACAGCAGTTTTGAAATAGATGCGGGGGTACCATTTATCAATTGAAAAGGGTAATTCTCAGTCAAAAACAGTTTATGGAAGAATGAGGTGTTGGGCCTTGGGGTGAAGCCTCTCCATATACGACTCTTTTCTTTGACTTCTTTAACAACCTCCATGCGAAGGGTAAAGAGGATGTTCCTGGAGAACTTGAGAAGTTCCCGCTCTTGGTGGAGCATTATAAACGGGTGTTAAACGTGCCCGAAATAAATGAGTGGATAAAGAAACGCCCTGTAACCGAATTCTAAGCTTGTGGTTGCTATTGAAGCAATTGTAAAGCAAGAGATAGGCCTAAAACAGAGATTTTAGCGTGTGCCGTAGTTGAACGACTCCGTGCGTCACCGTTGATTTTAGGTGCAAAGGAATAAAGAAAACTTTAAAGGGTTTATTTTTGTATTGATCGAATTTGATTAATGTGCCGATATACCCCGGCTTCAAAGGGAACTCAAAGGGAAACTTGAGTAAAGGTTTTTATATTTGCCGCCGGGACCTTCAAACCCTGACCCTGTTTAATTAAGGCAAAAATAATTTCATTTCGCTACACTGTTTAACACAAGAGGCCTTATTCCACGACAAACTGATTCCGCATACGGAAGTACGTAATTTTTTAAACCCACAACATGGAATTAGATCTTATTGGAAAAAAAATAGTTGGTACCAGATCGTCGCCATTAACTTCACACTTTTTTTAAGCCTTTCGGTCCAAAAAGACAACCTGGTCAAGATGCTTAATAGAACTTGCCATCTTACTACGTCTATTCATTGTTTTAGTCAGTGAGGAGGTCGCCATCTTCTTTACCACTTTCACTCGCTTTGCACGTATTGAGAACCGTTTAATTTTTTCCCGGGAAAACTAGTGCCGCGGGGATTCTGGGAACGAGAAACCAATGCAGTGCAATGGAAGCCATGATCATCAACCACAAATGGGGGAAATTGCTACAATTCGTGGTCAAGACTACGCGAAAATGGACCATTCTATAGGTGCTACCCTTGGAAAGGTTTCATTCCTCGTTCTGTGGCATATTTGGACAAACTTAGCCGCAAATATAGCTGTAAATCGTTGGAATGTTGACCATGTTTTACGCTGTGTGCGACCACGTTGGCCTCAAATATTTTACAGGTAAGCTTGGGGACCGGTCATTATTTATGTAGAGGGGGGTGGGGGGAGGGAAACATAGAAGGGGGGTCAAGGCTATTTCATATTGTCTAGAGGGGAGCTAAACGTTTATATAAAGAAGTTTAGAGGGGTCTGTTCTCTTATAAGACAGCTAAATTTAAGCAAATTGGCCTGTGCGCAACTGCAGAAAAAAAACAATTTCATTATCTCGAAAAAATAATATGCTACATTGTACATATGTATGTAAAGTTGGGATTGCAAATTCTTTATGCAGTAGAACAGTTTAGTTCACCATTGTTCAAGGTAATTTGCGTCTATACAGTCGAATTAAGCTCAAAGCTGTTCCATTGTACTAGTATTTGACTGTCGTTCCAATAAATTTCTCTTTTTCTTGCTACACAACATTTCCACTCTGCTCTAGGTTTATGGCATCTTGAGCGAAGTTTACTTTTTCGCTCGCCGCACGAAGCTCTGAGGAAAGAAGGCTTGCCGCTCGCTTTCTAGTGTCCGTAAAGCGGGATTCGACGTAATTCGTCAGGTTTACATGAGTGAAGTACAGCGGGCTTGGGCTTGAGTTAAATGAGATGTCAGTTTAAACAAATTTAGCTGATATGATCCATGAAGAAGATGCTATTGATTTGTGAGAACCAGTGTTATATTTCCATACTATGAAGAGTACGAAGTGAAAAAGGTAAAGTATCACAGCATCTGCCATAAAAGTCATGATATCAAACTATAGTGTCGCTGCTCGCTAATGCAGGGGAAAGAAAGAGTAATATGGGGAATTTGAAATGGGTTGAAGAAACCTTTTTGAGGGCGTTCTGATCAAAGTAATGATGAAATATATTTAATTCCTGCCCATGTAAGTCGCGTTTGTGACCCTTGTTTGCTTGGTCTGAAAACGGGGATGGATTTTAAGGCCAGGTCTGAAAACGGCCGGTTGGAAAAAGACACTTCTTCTGGTCCGTTCTGGGGGCACACCCCCAACAAAATTTACCAAAAGTAACCACCGAGAATTGTAGGTTTCTAAATTCTTTATTGCACAACAAGGTTTCAAAAAGCAATTCCAAAGGCATATTTAGGACATCAGACCAGCTTTCAGCACATACAGTGCATGGTCTATATAAAAGCTGTCTACTTCCGCATTACATAAAAAGAATTAGCAAATGCAGGGATTCCCTCCTTTATCTCTTCCCCAGATCAAATTTGTTCTCAGTTTAACAAAAAGGGATGAAAAACAACTAATAAAACTACATAAAAATATCATTTCATGAGGTTTAGCTAAAACACATCAATCCCATACATTGACTATCTTTTCAAGAAACAGAGAAAGGCAATAAGAATTCTCTTTACATATCTAAGCTTTATAAAAAAGATGGATCAAACCTCCGACTGAGTAACAGCAAAATTAAGGACAAACAATCATAAACTAATGATAGAATATGGAAGACACTGCTCGCCCAAAATTAAAATTCCTCAGCATTATTATATAAGAGTATGCAAATATTGTTCTCTTAGTGAAAAGACGGGAAACACTTTATAAAAAAAATTAGTACAAAATTTGCTGTGCATCAGGTCAATTTATCTTGGTTTAAGCTTATTTTCCTTTTACCAGGGGAGGGAATGGTCAGGACTACGAAAATGAGTTTTTACATAATAAAAATATAATTTGAGATCAGCTCCACTTTAATTGTCTACTCCACGGAAAGCGTCAGGTTCCGCACTGTTAAAAACTGTGTAGTCTATAAGCATATTCTCAACCAGCCACCAATTGTGGCTTAATAGAAGGATAGCTTTCTACCGACAATGTAGTCCTCGTTCGATATCCTTTAACGACACCGCAATGGTAAGAAATTTCTATCTTAAGAAATTCCATCCTTTACATAAATCAAAGAAACTTTCTAAAGATTTGCCGCCAAGTTGGTGGGAATTTGCATATGATCACTTTTGACTGTAGAACCGTGCTCGACCTGTAGTCAAGCATATCATTCCGTGATGGGAGCGTATTAAACTGCAGAGCCAACAAACCAAATATTACCGATCATTTACACTCCTTCTAAGCTGCGAAACTTGATTTAAATTTTGCGAAGATAGACCCTGAGGTCTTAATCATAACTTTAAAAGCTTTGAAATTGAGAAAAGTTGCGGGGTTAATTTTGATGACAAATGATGGTGATAATAAGGATGATAATGACGATGATGATAGTGAAAACAATCCGTGAAGTTCTTAATAAAAGCAGGATAAAAGTAAAGGTGGTAATGATCATGTATATCAGTGGATAGAGCTGGAAGTTAATGCACAAAGTAAAGGACATGGCAGTTTAGTGCATTAACATAAAAACATCCTTCATCGAACTAGAATATATGGAACTTCACTTGGGTAGTGGTTGATCAATAATGTTACAAATACCGGCACTTAATCTTTCAATGGCGTCTAAAAAAATTGGTATCCCCCCTTCTTGCCTTTAGAAATTTTACCTTCCCCCTTTTTTGCCTTAAAAAAAATTCAAGATCCCCCCCCCCCCCAAAAAAAAAAAACAAAAATACAGGGGGCAACGGGGGACCATTTTCCCGTGGGCACGGGGGAAGAATCTTACTAACAACAAATCACACCGCGTTCCACTCACCTCTCTCCC
>CALNXI010002706.1:47959-58905 GCA_942486025.1 Porites evermanni | reverse complement strand
TCGTTATGGCCTCCCGCGCAGACATTCGTTATTTACAGCGTTTCGTTTTCTCGCGTTCTTCTACAAGGTTCATGGAAGAAGAGACTCGACTCATGACCAGAACTCGCACATTAATTTCGACGCAGAGTTAATTACACTAATTTTAAATACATAATGACATATATTCTTATTCTTACATTTTTTAAACATCAATTATTCATGGTAGGTAGACTACTTTTGTGTCTGATGCAGATGAATTTGTTTTTGGTTTGTCTCATGATAGTCACGTTATCCTTAACGGACTTTTGACCTTTGGTTAGTCGAAGAGGATCCAGATATAGGCCTTCCGTGAATTGTTGTGTAAACGTCGAAATATAAGGATTTGTTTGGGGGAAAAAACGATTGTTTCTGTGTGTAAGGTATGAATTTGAAAGGATTTTAATAAAATCGGCCATCCTCACCTGACTTGTGTTTTTTCCTTCCTGAATGGTTCTTGAGCTGATTAAATTTCATTGGAACAGGTTTGCTTCCTTGATCTCACAGATCTATCGAAATAAAGGATTATAGTCGAATTGTAGAGAGCAAACCAGTTCCAATAAAACCCATAAAATGGCTATAAATCGCCTCAGAACCACACACGGAAGAAACACACAACTTAAGTGTGGTCAGCCGATGTTTATTTAAATCGTCTGAATCCTTTCACATTGCTATTTGTAGCTCACAATCTTCAATCAGTCTTCAGTCAAATACAAATCCTTACATTTTTTTTAAAGCTACTGTAGTAATTTCACCAAAAAATCACTATTTTAGGTAAAGGGATATTTAACAACAACTTCACTTATTTTGTATCAACTTTATTTATTTCAAAATCTTTGTTACAAAAATACATTAAAACACAAGCCGCAAGTCAGTAAAAGCTATTCGGGGCGGTTTGTGTAAAAAATACATAAATAAATGAATGAATGAATAAATAAAGAAAAATAATTAAGTAGATTTGTAAAGTAAACTGTAAAGAAAAAAAGTGTTATAAGAAAAAAGGAAATTAATTAGGTAAGACAATAGAGCACAATTATTTACACTAAAAAGGGTAAAATAAGTATACATGCTTTACAAGCAACATAAGATGCTAAAAATTCAGTAGTTGTAGAATGGTTAGCGGTTCAAGATATTCGTCTTGGTCATTTAGGATCATACAATTGTTTTTTGAAATTGCCGTATTTAAGCTGTCTTTTAAAATGAGTTGCTATCAATTCCACGCTTTGGCTCCAAAGTTTGAAAAGGAAGGCTTGACCTTGTGCTATACAAGTGTATATCTGATATTTCTTCAAAGAGGTTTCTTAAATTAACTGGTGCTATTGTATTCTTGACTTTATACATGAGGTTGCACATTGATTCAACATACGGAAAACTTATAGGTTAGATGTGGCTTTTGATAAAGAGAGGAATCGCCCGATCTTTTCTACTTGGTGAAAAATGCATTAACCGAAGAGCCCTTTTTTGCGGAGAATAAGAAGTTTCTCTAACTTAGTTTTTGTGGCTTGCCCCTAAGGCAGGAATAAGATACATAGGATAGAAATAAGATAGGAATAGATAAGAAATGGGTACACTTGCGATAAAGTTCGAAAAGGAACAGAATGTCTTAAACTAGCGATAATTCCTATAGTTTTACTAATTTCCAATGCGACAAGGGGTATTCGCTCCAGCTTAGGTTTTTGTCCATAAGAGTACCTACTGTAGGTATTTAAAGTATTCTTTGCACTCTAAAAACACCTGAGCTTACTTGTCATTGTCAAATACCCAAATTTGAGGTTTATAGGAAAGTATCCTTTGATGGGGACGAAATATGACATGATTGGATTTCTTGATAATTAAGGTTAGCCTATTTGCAGTAAACCATTCACAAAGTTTAGATATTTCTGCATTAACAGTCCTCACTAATGATTTAAGGTCCCTGTTTGCATAAAGTAAACTAGTATCGTCAGCAAAAAGGTAAAACTTCAATTTATCCGAGCAGTTACTAATACATTAATGCAAAGTATGAAAAGCAGGGGACCAAGCAATGAGCTTTGCAGCACTCCGCAAGGAGTGCTTACTTTGTTAAAGATATATGAAATAAATCATATATGAACTACGGAAATGAAATGGAAATGAAGAAATGATCGTCGCAGTGAACCCAATTTATGCAATTGCGTAAAGAAGCCTGAAAAAAATTCAGACTTCAACGGGGTTTGAAGTCGTGACCTCGCGATTACGGGTGCGATGCTCTACCAACTGAGCTATGAAGCCAATGACGTTAGGAGCAGGTCAATTGTGGGTTCATATGTTCCCGTGAAAGAAATATGAACCCACAATTGTCCTGCTCCCAACGTCAGTGGCTTCATAGCTCAGTTGGTAGAGCATCGCACCGGTAATCGCGAGGTCACGGGTTCAAACCCCGTTGAAGTCCTGAATTTTTTTCAGGCTTCTTTACGCAATTGCATAAATTGNAGCTATGAAGCCAATGACGTTAGGAGCAGGTCAATTGTGGGTTCATATGTTCCCGTGAAAGAAATATGAACCCACAATTGTCCTGCTCCCAACGTCAGTGGCTTCATAGCTCAGTTGGTAGAGCATCGCACCGGTAATCGCGAGGTCACGGGTTCAAACCCCGTTGAAGTCCTGAATTTTTTTCAGGCTTCTTTACGCAATTGCATAAATTGCGTTCACTGCGACGATCATTTCTTCATTTTCAGTGCTTACTTTATTAGAAATAAATGACCCAACATAAGTTGTCTGTGCACGAGACTGTAGGTGGGACGAAAACCAACTGTTGATAACACCTCATATTATAGTGTTCCACGTTGTTTTAAAGTATATTTTATAAATT
Source organism: Porites evermanni (assembly GCA_942486025.1). Lineage (NCBI taxonomy): Eukaryota > Metazoa > Cnidaria > Anthozoa > Scleractinia > Poritidae > Porites > Porites evermanni. The sequence goes on along the minus strand of CALNXI010002706.1, from coordinate 56,060 downwards.
ATAACTAAGATAGTACGCGCGCTCTGATTGGCCGAGGGGCTGTGTGTAAGAGAGTATATGAACATGGTTGTGACGTCAAGATGTTTGCTTTTCGCGCGCTAATCACGCAAGCACGAATATGAAAAAGTTTTTGCGTTGAAAACTCGACAAATTTACTTTATTTACCCATTCCCTCGTCAGCTGAAACTTGTAAAGTCTTTGCAAACATGCATGCTGTGTCAATTTTTTTTTCTGCTTAAGCAGACATTTTAAGTGATAAAAGCAGTATTTTGGAAAGCATCTTTTTTGCAGAACAACAACTGATTACGCGTGCAAGACGTCGTGTACAAGACTTCGAGACTGATAAGGATTTCTCTTAATCAGTGCCATAACAAAGAGTTTTGCGTTTTTTCTCGGGAAAGTTATTTTATAAATGCAATAAAAAACTTTTTTCCTGCATTTCTATAGCCTGATACGAACACTCGCCGGAGGGGTTGGGAGAATTCTCAATAGATATGCAAACCCTCGACTCGTAGTCTCGGCGGGTTTGCATAACTGTCTCTAATTCTCCCAACCCCTCTCGCGTTTATATCAGGCTATGCAAACACGGAAAACGTTTTATAATGATTTTTTATTCATGTTATTTTGGATGGTGATAATAATAACCAAAGTTACACAATGTGTCGCATGTTCGCGACGAAAATCGTGCTGGCAGTTAAGATGTTTTCAGAGCACAAACTGTACCGAGACGTTTTTATAGGCTGCAATAACGAGACATTAACATGAGACGTCAGGTCGCCCTCGAGCAAATAATAACAATAGCGAAAGGTTTTTTGAAATTCGTGCCCCTCAGTGGAAAGTGTTTCATTTCATCAATCCTGTCCCGGTTTTGATAGTATGCGTTTCATCGACAATGCAAGCCGCCAAGTTCTTTTTGAACAAAGAATCTTTCCTCTGATCTTCATTTCAACGATTCGACAAACCTTTTGTCTGTCGCGGCTTCTGCCATTGCGTATTTGATGTCAAATCGTTTCTTTGTGAATACCTTTTGAACACTCCAACTTTTCTTTTAGATTAAAGCCACATAGTTCCATTGAAGTGACTTCCTAGATCTGAACTTCGATTCCACTCGCTAAGAAATTCGTGAGGTCGACTTGTAGCAAGTCTAGCTTATTTGCCCCTTTCTTCGACGATCAAAACATATACTTCTTTTTAACAAAACCTGCCGTCTCAATTTATTCTATTCTTATTATGCTTCTTCTTGAAATAAGCGGAGAGTATGTTTAAATGTTGTTTTCACAGTTTTTCCCCAGATTGGGAGAGTTGAAATACAGTACAGGCGAAATTAAATTCACAGATTTTCGCAAAGCAAATGAACTGGTCAAGTGTAACTTTCATCTATCTAGCGCGAGCCATCTAAATTGTGGCGTACCTCAAGGGTCAATAATGGGTCCTCTTCTTTATATGTTCTGTATAAATGATCTACCAAATTGTTTGAATGTGGGCTCTCCTAGAATTTATGCCGACGACACTAATGTTACCTTTTCTGAAGCTACTATACCTGATCTTGAGTCTCAAATCAATAATGACCTGAAATATATTGATCTCAATGTCGCCAAAACAGAGTTTATGGTTATTAGCTCGAGGCAGAAACTACAGTCCTTAAGTGACTACGCACAGAACATTCATATAGACGGCGTCCCAATAAACGAAAGCAATCAGATCAAATCTCTCGGGCTTATCATTGATGAAAATCTCTCGTGGAAGGCCCACATTCGTGAAATCTCTAAAAAAGTATCCTCTGGTATAGGTGCTGTTAAACGGGTCAGGCTATTTATTTCAATGCACACTGCAATTAAAATATACAAAGGTCTTATCGAGCTACACTTCGATTATTGCAGCGCTGTATGGGATGGCTTGACCCAACAGCTTAGTGACAAACTTCAAAAACTTCAAAATCGTGCTATCAGAGTTTTCACCAGATCTAGCTATAATACTAGTTCCAGATTTCTTCCTAACTCGCTTGGATGGGACAATTTATCGGTTAGAAGGGCTAAACAAAAGGCTAATTTAAAGTAGAAGTGCATTAATAATTGATTAATAATCTCGCCCCAGCTTATCTCTGTCATGTTTGCCCCAAGAACACCGAATTACTATTTTCGCAAAGCGAAGAAAAAATTAGTGCTCCCCAAACCAAGAACTGATCACCTGAAGCGGAGCTGTAGTTAGTGTTGTAGTGGCGCTCTTCTATGGAACAGTCTTCCTGAGGAAATACGTACATCAAATTCCTTTAGTTTCTTTAAAGGTCAAATGAACCAAAATTTCGACCTTTTTTATTTTAGTTCAATTCTAGTGAAATGTCTTTAATATGAACCAAATAACCATACTATGAAGTTTCAGCTCAATTGAAGCAAGTATCTCCGAGATATTCGCAATTAAAAATGGCTGTTTTTTGGCCCTTATCTTCGTAGAGCGGTCGGAAAAATTGTCGGAAAAAACAGCAATTTGTCTCCAAAAGTTGCAAGCTGTGGTTATACCCTTCTTATTATTTAATTTTCTCGAAGAATACATCATAGTAAAACGGACTTTAACGACATTTACTTGACTTTTCTTGAGTTGTACTGGAAATGTGCGTGCGTAAGTCCGATTTTTTTCAAGATGCATTCACAAAATGTGTTCATATAAGGAAGTTCCTGGATATATAAGGTCCGGAGCTCCACCGTGGACACAAAACAAAATATCTTTGTATACTGAATAATCTGCCCAAAGAAATTTAAGTTTGCCCACAATGTGTTTGAAGTCACTGAACTTTGTCGCACTCGAGCTGATATATTAAAACCCACGCTCGATCGGACACTTCTAGCTTCGCAGATCACTAACAAATACAAACACAATCCTCAATGTAGAAGTTTTGGCGCTGATATGACGGCAAAAAAAGAGTTAATCTTTATCTAGTAAATCTTACCCAAGATCGTTTTCAAAGCAACCATAGATTTCTAAACTTGATCGTTTCGCGCAGATTAATTTTGCTTTGTGATGCCAAGTTGAACATGCATAACACCTGTTAAAAACCTACGCGTAAGTAAGATTTCCTTCAAACAAAGTTAAAGTTACATTATTGCAAAAACTTCTTTCCAATTATGTATAAGATTTAATTACCGATTGCGGTCACTTTAAGGACGATAGACGCCACTTTAAGCTGGCAAAGAGATGCGACAAGCAAAGAACCATTCCATCATGCATAAAATTCAGCTTTAATAAGTGAACTAAAAAAAGCTTCAATAAGGTTGCAAAACAACAAATTTTCATTAAAAAAAATAAGGCTCAAGGCTCTTATGCCTGCTGAAAAAGAAGAAGTGAATTTTCTGTACGGAAACAACCTACCTAAAGATCTTAAAAGCAAAAGATCAGTTGCAAGCTTCGCAGCCAAGCCATGATTCCGACTACTTAGCTAGATTAGCTACTTTTTAGTAGTAACTGGTCCATGCGAGGGTCTTCATTCAAGCAAATTAAACTCAGCAAACTGAATCATTAGAAAATACAGAAAACTGCACATAAGGATTTGTTTTGCTCGCTTTAGTCAAATCCAGCTCCAGCAATTGTTTACGAGCAAAGAGTCGATTGTTTTGGAGTCACTGCCGGCAGTTGTCGTTCTCCGCTACTTCACAGCGAGTAAAAGGAAAATTTGCGTACAGAAAGATAACAAAACTATGTAATTAAAACTGAAAAAACTAAAGGAAAAAACTCTGACTATTATTACTTAAGCAAACAGAAAAGTGATCGAAGTAGTCTTTTCTTCTCGAGTAAGCTTGCTGACCTTCTAAAGTTCCGAGAAAGTTTTAAGCCCTCAAGTTTGTTCACTCGCAAGCGTTAGCATTACGGTTCTTTGACATAAGGATAAAGCTGGTTCTGCAAAGGTAAATAAATCTGGGCATGTAAAAAAACTAACCGTAACTACTAATAACAGAATACAAGCGGGTTTTAATTGAGTCCGGCGAAAGAAGGCGAAGAACTGGACACAAAATCAATTCACAAATCGAATTCACAATTATCAGAAAAATACAAACCTCTTTGGAAATGTTCAAAACGTTTTATTCCTCCTCAGACTGACGGATGATCTGTTTTTACTCTAACATTGGTTGTTCTGAATCCAAAGTAATTTTCAAGTGACGAAAAAACAACAACAACAACAAAAACAAAAAAAAAGCCTTTACAAGGAGCAAACGTTCGCACCTCGTGTATTTCATTCTGTTTCAGTCAGAACTCTCACAGAACGAGACAAACAAACGCAGGCAATAAGGGATGCCCATTAAGTCCAGAACCTTGCGCAGAACGTTTTTCCGCCCTGAAAGACCATGAAAGACCAACGTTGACGTCACGTAGTCTCCAGTCTATCACGCGGCCATTTCAGAAACGTTTTCGTGAAGTTTTCGGAAATGCTCGGATTTTGATCTTTTATCTTTCTATAAAGGCTTGGGAAGAAAAATCTTTACCCACTTCTCACTTAGGATGGTTCTTTTTAGTGTTTGGTGAAGGCAAAGCGACAAAAGAAAATATGTCAATTTTTTGGTTTTTTTGACCTTTAAGAGAAGTTCCCATAGATGGTTTTCTGATCGGTACTCCCACACGGCACATATGTAAAACAGTTTTTGGGAATTTTTAATTAATTCCCTATGTTAGACTGATGTTTTTAACCGTGTATAAATAAAGTTATCATTCATTCATTCATTCATATTTAAGTATCCCCTGAAAAAAAGTTTTAGCAAAAGTAAAAAGCACAAGGCAAAATTCTAAACCCTCCGAAAACTGCAATCGAACACCCGGTAGTTGTTCTAGAGATTTACATTTTACAGGCTTACATATTAAGGTGGCTCGATACAGTTTTTCAGGGCCAATACCTCCCAAGTTAGAGCATAAACTACGTCGCCATAAACAAAGTTTTGGAAAAATTGCCACCGTAGTTGTATTAGATAAAGATGGAAATTTGTTATGATCAGGGTTGCAACGTCATCGGAGTTGTCATAGCAACGAAATGACGCTATCAGCTATTTTACTTGCAGCAGTATATCTCGGCACTAGGAACTGTTCTTCGAAAATCATTCGGGAGAGCTTTTTCTTCCAATAGCAGCCTCGACGTTCGTGAAGTTTAAGCGAAATCTGTAAGAGCGTTATCGAGATATTTTGGGAAAAAGAGTTTGTGGTTAGAAATACGATAAAAAATGGACAATCTTGGTGTTCGGCTGTTATCTGTAGAAAACGAAGCGCTTTTGACATGCAATTTCACCTCACAGTAGTTTCAATCTTTTTAAAAACATGTGTGAAAGATCAAGGAGATAGCTTCAGCCGTTTGCTAGAAAAAAGGATTTGATTAGTGTGTATCGAGGCGCTCTGTTAGCGGTTTTTTGAACATTTTGGTCTACTTTAACAAATTAGCGAATGATTTTTAAGCCGCTCGATAGATTTTTTTAAAAATTTAAGATTCTTGAGATTAACCTTCCTTTTATATGACCTTTTAGTTTCAAGATTATTGATATATTGTAAGGCAGTAAAATAAGGGCTACAATTCGCCAATATTTTGGCAGAAATTTTGTGTTTACCATTGTGAGCCTCTCATTATTCAGGGTATTGTGTCCAAGTTTCATATTTTCGTGCACAACAATAGCTAGCATTTTTGCATATTTCAACTGCATTGTTAGTTACTGCAGTTCACGTGAAAATGAAACTTAGAGACAATGACTTGAATAATTAGAGGCTTTCACTTGTAATGACGAAACTTCCGATAAAAAAGTAACAAATTGTAGCCCTTATTTCACTGCCTTACAACATATCAATAATCTTGAAACTAAAAGGTCATATAAAAGGAAAGTTAATCTCAAGAATCTTAAATTCTAAAAATAATCCATCGAGCGGTTTAAAAATTATTCGCTAATTTGTTAAAGTAGACCAAGATGTTTACAAAACCGCTAACAAGAGCGCTTCGATACATACTAATCAAACCCTTCTTTCTAGCAATCGGCTGGAGCTATCTCCCATGATCTTTCACACGCGCTTTTAAAAATATTGAAACTACTATGAGGTGAAATTGCATGTCGAAAGCGCTTCAATTTCTACAGATAACGGCCAAACAACAATATTGTCCATTTTTTACTGTGTTTCTAACAATAAAAACTTTATCCCAAAATATCTCGATAACGCTCTTACAGATTTCGCTTAAACTTCACGAACATCGAGGCTGCTATTGGAGGAAAAAGCTCCTGTGAATGATTTTCGAAGAACAGTTCCTAGTGCCGAGATATACTGCTGCAAGTAAAATAGCTAATAGCGTCATTTCGTTGCTATGACAACTCCGATGCCGTTGCAACCCTGATCATAACAAATTTCCGTATTTATCTAATACAACTGTGATGGCAATTTTTCCAAAACTTTGTTTATGGCGACGTAGTTTATGCTCAAACTTGGGAGGTATTGACCCTGAAAAACTGTATCGAGCCACCTTAAGTCTTAATTGTAAATAAGTTTCTCGGTAGCTTACGGGCCAATGAAAAACACTACTTTTAACGCCAAAACTGGTAAATTAAACTAAAGAAAAATTTCCTACACTTTGAAATATTAAACAATATTTACTGAAAAGTGTCAGTATCCACTACTAACCAGAATTAACGCAACTGCAGAGAAGCTAAAAATAACTTTTTAGACTCGAGTGTCTCAAGTTTTTGATTTAAGGCTTGCGGGTTTTTTTTTTGCCTTTTTTTGTAAGGGTAAAGCGGAAGAAATAAAACACCGATAATGCGAGTAAAGCAATTAAAAGCCTCCAATCAGCTATTATCCTGAACAATCGGCCGCTAGAGCTGCGAGTTTTTAAAAAAAACTCATAGAAAGGCGATTACGAAGTAAACAAAACCGAGAAAGAAACAGAGAATTAAAAACAAAAGTTTTTACAAGCCCAACATAATCTAAGAGGTCAGGGTAAACATCAAAACTAAAATTTACAGTGAAACCCTACCTTACGGCCACCTCGCTAGTACGGTCACCTCGTTATTACGGCCACTTTTTACCGCCATACTTTTTCTTGTGTAAAAACCCTAACATCAATACGGCCAAATTTTTTTGGTCTATTGGTGAACGTATTAACGAGGTTCCACTGTAATTGCAATACTTAAAGTGATAACTTAAATGCACGAAGAGGTCCATGTATAACGGCAAACTAAATTAAAAGCACACTGCAATAAACTTAACGTACATATCATTTCTGTAATATAGTCAAAGCTTGATTTCCTTTCCCACTGTAGCACCGACGAATATCCAGAGGAATTAGAAAAACTGATTAGGCTAATTAATAACGCCATACACGCACAGTATCAATCGCTTGATTTTTAACGAGCAAGGAGCAACAAGAAGAGCTAGGAGATGCGACGGTCGAGACAGGGGCAAAGTTTAGCGCACACCGAAGGCAATGCTTTCTTTGTCAAGGCTCGTTATCTTCGTAGAAACTTCTCAAACTTTACCTGCAATTCTCTTCTTCACTGCTATTGCATATAAACAAAACAGGATTGTCGCAATCAACGAAACTCGGACACGGGATTTATGTCAGTAGGTCGAGAGGGCACGAAGTAAAATGTTATGCGCAGTAGATTACATTTTTAATTTGCTTTGCGCATTCAATTGCCTTCAGCCAATGAAAAAAATTCGTATTTTCCGTTGCTTCCAGAGCCACTGGTCGGTTACAAATTAAGCTGAGTGGCTCTGGGGACGAGAATGTTGTGGGTTGTAAAAGAATCCACAGCACTGTTCGAAAAGAGTAGGGGACGTAGACCCCGGTGTTGTGGTCAACCTCCACACATCACATCATGGGCTGGGTGGGTACAGTAAGCTCCTAAATGGACTGAAGGTGGCTGCCTGTGGCGCCTTTCAGAGGCACCCAACGAGAATATAGTTCAAAACCACTTAAACATAGCATTGTTCAACGTATTTTAGTATTTAAAGGTAGATATAGGCATATTTATATCCCCTAAAAATTTTTCATCTGTTCGGATTTCTTAGCTGAAAGTCTAGTGCCAATACGAAAATTATAGGAATCAAGACTTAGGGACTGGTCAAAAAGTATAGGGGGGGGGGGGGGGGG
>CALNXI010002706.1:30000-32555 GCA_942486025.1 Porites evermanni | reverse complement strand
TTAGCTATTTTTTCGCCTAGTTCTTACTCTTGAAACGAGTGAAATGTCCGCCATTTTTTCAAGTTCACAACCAAAACAACTCAACCTCGTCCCCAGGTCTTCTCGGTTAACGGTGCCTTAACCTGCACGAACGCTGCATTTTTGACGTCATTTCCTCGTTAAAGTCAAATTTCTTCCAAATTTGGTCATCAGTAACTGGTTATGGTGAATTAATCGTGTGCTTTTAGCCAATCAGAATCGGGGAAATATTTTGAATGAATAATAATTACTCTTAAGTGATGTCTATATATCTGCTCATGAATTATTCGCTTTGCAGACGATAGGACATATGTGCAGGATCGATATTGTTAGCAAGAATTTGCCAGCAAATGTTTTTCGCAATTGTCGCAAAAGAAATAATTGAGAAAAAATTATGCAAGAAAATCACTCACAAAATGTCGCAAAAATCGCAAGAATAACAAATGTAACAAGATTCAAGACTTAGAAAGTGAAAAGGCCAAGAAGGGCACCGAAAAGTCCGCAAATGTCGCAAAAATCGCAAAAGTAACAAGGATTTTTCTTACTAGCTAAAAACACCGATGACAAATACCGCAAAAATCACAAAATTAACAAATGTCACAAAATTCAAAACCTAGAAAGAGAAGAAGCCAAGAAGGGCCACAAAATGCCCGCAAATGCCGCAAAACTCGCAAAAGTAAGAAGGATTTTTCTTTCTAGCTAAAAACATCGATGACAAAAATCGGAAAAATCGCAAAAATAACAAATGTAACAAAATTCGAGACTTACAAAGAGAAGAAGTCAAGAAGGGCGTCGAAATGTTTGCGAATGTCGCGAAAATCGCAAAAGTAACAAGGATTTTTATTGTCGGCTTAAAATACCGAGTAACAAATATCGCAAAAACAGCAATAACAATTTTAACCAAATTCCAGACTTAGAAACAAAAAATTGGCCAAGAAGGACCTCGAAAAGCCCGCAAACGTCGCAAAAGTAACAAGAATTTTTCTTGCAAGCTAAAACACCAAGTAACAAGTATCGCAATAATCGCAAGAATAACAAATGTAACAAGATTAAAGACTTAGAAAGAGAAAAGGCCAAGAAGGGCACCAAAAGTCCGCAAATAATATCGCAAAAAGTGCAAAAGTAACAAGGATTTTTCTTGCTAGCTAAAAATATCGAGTAACAAATATTGCAAAACTAGCAAGAATAACAATTTTAATCAAATTCTAGACTTAGAAAGAAAAAAAGCCAAGAAGGGGCTCGAAAAGTCTGCAAATGTCGCAAAAATCGCAAAAGTAACAAGGGTCTTTCTTGCTAGCTAAAACACCAAGTAATAACAAATATTGCAAAAATCGCCAGAGTAACAAACGTAACAAGATTAAAGACTTAGAAAGAGAAAAGGCCAAGAACGGCTCGAAAAGTCCGCAAATGTCGCAAAAATCGCAAAAGTAACAAGGGTCTTTCTTGCTAGGTAAAACACCAAGTAATAACAAGTATTGCAAAAATCGCCAGAGTAACAAATGTAACAAGATTTAAGACTTTTTTAAGGATTTTTCTGCTAGCTAAAAAAACCGAGTAACAAATATCGCAAGAGTAGCAAGAATAACAAAAATAACAAGATGAAAGACTTAGAAAGAGAAAAATCCAATAAGGGCCCCGAAAAGTCCGTAAATGTCGCAAAATTGCAAAAGTATCAAGAATTTTTATTGCTAGCTAAAAACACCAAGTAACGACTATCGCTAAAATCGCAAGAATAACAAACGTAACAAGATTTAAGACTGAGAAAGAGAAAAGGCCAAAAAGGGCCCCGAAAAGTCCGTAAATGTCGTAAAATCGCAAAAATAACAAGGATTTTTCTTCCTAGCTAAAAACAACTAGGTAGTAATAAATATCGCAAAAATATCAAGAATAATAATTTTAACCAAATTCAAGACTTAGAAAAAAAAAGGCTAAGAAGGACCTCGAAAAGTCCGCCCATGATGCTGCCAAAATTGCAAAAATTACGAGGATTTTTGTTGCTTGGTAAAAACACCTAGTAACAAAATGTAACTCGTGTGATGCGAATTATATTGGCTACACGAGCCTCCACCTCCATCATTTACGCGTCGACGAGCACAGATACTCCATAATTGGCAAACACCTTAAACAAAAACACCAGCAAGAGCCAACTAATCTCCAAGAACGTTTTAATCCTTAAGAAATGCTGAGGAAGGTTTTAGTACACATTTGAGGAAATGTTTTTAATTAACGAAAAAAGACCAAACTTAAAGACTTAAACTGCCAGGACTCCTTTCCAGCAAAAATTTTCACGTAACGCCCTTAATTATTCTATTGTTTTGTTCTTCAAATTTAATGTTCTGTTTTTTATAGTTTTTTCATTTGCATTTGATAATGGTGACATGTCGTCGCCGAAACGTCATCTCTTAAAAGCGTTGATTTTTATCCCTAAATCGTTTTGATATTATTCCTTCTTTTGACTAAATTGTGACAGTAACAGTATTATGGTGATTTATTAACGGAAATTTTCTAGGTTTTGCATGCCAGTAGTATTTGGTTAT
>CALNXI010002706.1:17500-25000 GCA_942486025.1 Porites evermanni | reverse complement strand
GTTTTTTCACGATTTATTTTCACGATTTATGACATGGGAATACAGGGGGTTACAAGGGGTTACAGGGGGTTACAAGGGGTTACAAGGGGTTACAGGGGGTTACAAGGGGTTACAAAGGGTTACAAGGGGTTACAAGGGGTGACAGGGGGTGACAAGGGGTTACAGGGGGTTACAAAGGATTATAGAAACTTTTTTCTAACTAGAAACGTTCCCAGATACTTTTTCTTGGTCTATTTTGCATAAAAATCAAAGTTGAAGAAATCTCAAATTTTTGACCAAAACGATGGACTAACCCCTTTGAAAAAATTCTAATTTTACGTTTTTCGTACACAGTTGTTTTTATAGTCTTTAAAGGCTTTTTTTTTATCCAGAACGTCAGCAAACACTTTTTCTCGATCTATTTTTGATAAACACAAAAGATGAAAAAACTTCAACTTTTTGACCAAAATCATGGACTATCCCCTTTGCAAAAATGCCAATTTTGCCTTCTTTTTAAATCCATGTTTATATTGTCTAGAAAGGCTTGTTTTCTAACGAGAACGTCACCAAATACTTTTTCTGGGTGTATTTTGCATAAAACGAAACGTTCACAAAATTTCAAATTTTTGACCAAAACCATGGACTAACCCCTTTGCAAAAATGCCAATTTTGTGGGTTTTTGAAACCGATGTTTTTGTTGTTCAGAAAGGCTTGTTTGCTATATAAAACGTCGAAAATCGTTTTTTCACGATTTATTTTCACGATTTATGACATGGGAATACAGGGGGTTACAAGGGGTTACAGGGGGTTACAAGGGGTTACAAGGGGTTACAGGGGGTTACAAGGGGTTACAAAGGGTTACAAGGGGTTACAAGGGGTGACAGGGGGTGACAAGGGGTTACAGGGGGTTACAAAGGATTATAGAAACTTTTTTCTAACTAGAAACGTTCCCAGATACTTTTTCTTGGTCTATTTTGCATAAAAATCAAAGTTGAAGAAATCTCAAATTTTTGACCAAAACGATGGACTAACCCCTTTGAAAAAATTCTAATTTTACGTTTTTCGTACACAGTTGTTTTTATAGTCTTTAAAGGCTTTTTTTTTATCCAGAACGTCAGCAAACACTTTTTCTCGATCTATTTTTGATAAACACAAAAGATGAAAAAACTTCAACTTTTTGACCAAAATCATGGACTATCCCCTTTGCAAAAATGCCAATTTTGCCTTCTTTTTAAATCCATGTTTATATTGTCTAGAATGGCTTGTTTTCTAACGAGAACGTCACCAAATACTTTTTCTGGGTGTATTTTGCATAAGACAAAACGTTGAAAAAAATTTTCAATTTTTGAGCAAAACCATGGACTAACCCCTTTGCAAAAATGCCAATTTTGTGCGTTTTTGAAGGCGATGTTTTTGTTGTTCAGAAACGCTTGTTTCCTATATAAACCGTCGAAAATCGCTTTTTCAGGATTTATTTTCACGATCTATGACATGGGAATACCGGGGGTTAAAAGGGGTTACAGGGGGTTACCGGGGGTTACAAGGGGTTAAAAGGGGTTACAGGGAGTTACAAGGGGTTACAACGGGTGACAGGGAGTAACAAGGGGTTCCAGGGGGTTACAAAGGATTATAGAAACTTTTTTCTAACTAGAACGTTCCCAGATACTTTTTCTTGGTCTATTTTGCATAAAAATCAAAGTTGAGAAATCTCAAATTTTTGACGAAAACGATTGACTAACCCCTTTTGAAAAATTCTAATTTTGCGTTTTTTGTACACAGTTGTTTTTATAGTCTTTAAACGCTTCTTTTTTATCTAGAACGTCAGCAACCACTTTTTCTCGATCTATTTTTTATAAACACAAAAGATGAAAAAACTTCAAGTTTTTGACCAAAATCATGGACTATCCCCTTTGCAAAAATGCCAATTTTGTGCGTTTTTGAAACCGATGATTTTGTTGTTCAGAAAGGCTTGTTTCCTATATAAAACGTCGAAAATCGCTTTTTCACGATTTATTTTCACGATCTATGACATGGGAATACAGTGGGTTACACGGGGTTAAAGGGGGTTTTTAGGGGCTTACAAGCGGTTACAAGGGGTTACGGGGGGTTACAAAAGGTTACAAGGGGTTACACGGGCTTAAAAGGGGTTACAACGGGTGACAGGGGGTGACAATGGGTTACAGGGGGTTACAAAGGATTATAGAAACTTTTTTCTAACTAGAACGTTCCCAGATACTTTTTCTTGGTTTATTTTGCATAAAAATCACAGTTAAAGAAATATCAAATTTTTGAGGAAAACGATGGACTAACCCCTTTGGAAAAATTCTAATTTTCCTTTTATGTACACCGTTGTTTTTATAGTCTTTAAAGGCTCCTTTTTTGTCTAGAAGGTCAGCAAACACTTTTTCTCGATGTATTTTTGATAAACACAAAACATGAAAAAACTTTAACTTTTTGACCAAAATCATGGACTACCCCGTTTGAAAAAATGCCAATTTTGCCCTTTTTATAAATCCATGTTTATATTGTCTAGAAAGGCTTGTTTTCTAACGAGAACTTCACCAAATACTTTTTCTGGATGTATTTTGCATAAAACGAAACGTTCACAAAATTTGCAATTTTTGAGCAAAACCATGGACTAACCCCTTTGCAAAAATGCCAATTTTGTGGGTTTTTGAAAGCTATGTTTTTGTTGTTCAGAAAGGCTTGTTTGCTATATAAAACGTCGAAAATCGCTTTTTCACGATTTATTTTCACGATGTATGACCTAGAAATACAGGGGGTTACAAGGGGTTACAGAGGGTTACACTGGGTTACAAGGGGTTACAAGGGGTTACAACGGGTTACAGGGGGTTTTTAGAGCATGTTTATATAGATTAAAGCAGATTGTAATTTTTTTAATATTATTATTTTATCTGATAGATTTACCGTGTTTAAATAAAAATAAAGTTCAAGTTTTTTTTTACATAGGCCTACATAGCCCTACATAACTGTACATAGCCATACATAGCCCTACATAGCCCTACACAGTCATACATAGCCCTACATAGCCCTACACAGCCCTACTTAGCCCTACATAGCCCTACACAGCCATACATAGCCATACATAGCCATACATAGCCCTACATAGCCCTACACAGCCCTACATAGCCCTACATAGCCCTACATAGCCATACACAGCCATACACAGCCCTACATAGCCCTACATAGCCATACATATCCATACATAGCCATACATAGCCGTACACAGCCCTACATAGCCATACACAGTCATACACAGCCCTACATAGCCATACGTTGCCCTACATAGCCTTACACAGCCATACATAGCCCTACATAGCCATACATAGGCCTAGTATACATGGCCATACATAGCCATACACAGCCCTGCATAGCCATTTATAAAATAATTAAGGTAGTATGCGCGTTCTGATTGGGCGAGAGTAATGTTTGCATGAGAGTATGTAAACATCGTTGTGGCGCGAAGATGTTTCGCTTTTTGCGCGGTTATCATGCAGGCACGAATTTAAAAAAGTTTTGGAGTTCAAAACTCGACAAGTTTACTTTATTTACCCATTTTATTTGTCGGCTGAAACTTGGAAAATCCTTAGAAAGACTGTGTGTCAATTTCTCTTTGCTTAAGCTGACATTTTAAGCGAGAAAAATCCGTATTTTAGAAAGCATCTTTATGGAAAACGAAAACTGATTACACGTGCAACACTTCGTGGACAGGACTTTGCGACTGGTAAGAATTTATCTTTTAATTATTGCCGTACAAAGAGTGTTGAGTTTTTTCTCGGGAAAGTTATTTTATAAAAGCAATGGAAAGCTTATTTCCTGTGTTTGCATAGCCTGATATAAACACTCGAGGCGTTGGGAGAATTCTCAACAGTTATACAAACCCGAGACGAATCGTCTCGGGTTTGAATAGCTGTCTCGAATTCTCCCAACCCCTCTCGTGTTTATATGGAACTATGCAAACAGAAAACGTTTTCTGTGCTTAAATATAGCTGTACATAGACATACATAGCCATACATACGCCATTGTCTTGATTTTCAAAGCTGGCGCTTTTCGCTAATAGTGGGCTGTAACATATAGCCTAGTAGTAGCAAAACCAATCAGAATGCAGCATTGATAATAGACCACTAGTTGCATTTTTCAAATAGCCCTATAATCCCTTCACAACCCTACATAATCATACATAGCTCTACATAGCGTTACATAGCTCTACACAACCCTACATAATACTACGCAACCCTACATAGCTATACATAGCCCTAAAATAGCGCTACATAGCCGTACAGAACTCTACGCAATCCCACATAGCCCTGCATACTCGGACATAGGGCTACATAGTCCTAAATAGCCCTGCGTTATCATAAGAGACTACATTACGAGGCTTGGACACCAAGAACACCAAAGTTAGAAAAATGACAAGAAACCCTCAGATTCAAAAAATATATATTTTATTGGGATCATGGGCTATTATTTAACTCTGACAAGTACCTTACGACTCGTTTTTGACCTTACTTTTTTTTTTTTAACTTTTTTTATCTAATAGTTCTTTTTCCAAACGTGCAACATTATATGTTCTCTTATGTCATAGTAAAACTAATAACGATTACATAAGGAAAATACAAAGACCTGCGGTTGTACAGTTCTGAGACCACAAACAGAATTTACCTGGTACAGCAAGCGCTGCATTGTTGCGCGAACCCGGTCGCTAAGCTTGAATATTCACGTCGCGTATTATCGAAGCGTATTATCGGTCATATCGAAGCGTAAAGGTCAACAGTGGTTGTTGATGAGCGAACAATTATTGTGCAGTTGCGATGGGTTTTGTGGAGCCAGCGAGCAAGAAGCAGGAGCACACGTTACCTGCAGATTAGCCGATGGCAATTTGGAGCGGATTCGTCGATTATTCTCGAATTTATAGCGCTTCGTGTGAAGGCGCGTGGAGATGGTCCGTTTGTTTTGTAGCCAGCCTTTAATTCTTCTTTAGTAGATAGTACCTACAATTGCAAAACTCAACAAAATGCCACTTAAACCGGCCAGGAAAGACAAGGATACGTTCAGTTGAAGGTATCTTAGCTTTGTTTTGTTATATTTTGACTTTTGGACTATTTTAGTTCATGGGAGTTTCGACGACTCATCTCATTCACGAGGAGCCGCAAGCAGTAAAATTTCTGTCCCTTAATTTAATCAGTTAAATCATCAAAGTTGACAGGTCTTTCTGATGATCAAAGCGACCGTTCGGTTTACCATTTACACCTTCAGTACGAAGACTGTCACGGGAACATTAACACCTTCAGGGTAATTGCTTACCATAACAGTGGTAGGTCCCGCGCGTCTGGTCGGTTTCGAACCCCGGGGGGGGCACTTAGGTATTTTTTGGGTGGGTATGTGGCGCCCGGGACTCCAAATTGGCACCCCGTTCTAGAAAAAATTTCCCTTAAAATTGATACCCCGTTCTAGAAATAGGTCAATTTTTTATACCCCGTTCTAGAATTCGCCGTAAAACTGATACCCCTTTCTAGAAATGGGCCAATTTTTTACACTCCGTTCTATGGTGCAACAAGAGTACAACGGTTTGTTTGTTAACGCATTGAACCGTATTTTTAAAAGCAATCTGTCCTTGAATACTTTCAAATGGCTGCTTACAAAAGTGGAGCTTTCGTGCATTCGAAATATTATACCCCGTTCTAGAAAACGCCTCTGAAATGGATACCCCATTCTAAATCAGGAGCTTCAAAATCACGACCCCTTCGGGCGGCACTTACCCGTATAGGTAATGTATGGGAGTACCCCCCCGGGGTTTCGAAGAACGTGATCCTGACTGTTGTTTTCATTCAGTGACTGTGCGCGTTGATATGCCAACGTTTAAAACAGACTGCAACATTAAATTTTTGTTATAAAAGCAAAGAAGCTGCTGAGTAGAAACTAAACCGTCCGTTTCATTCGTGTACTTTCATTTTGATGGGGTCTGTATGATGAATTTACTTCTGCCTTCTAATCAGGCACGTAAACAACATAGAGATAAAACATTTCATTTTGCTTTTGTGGAGTAAAGTCATCTTAAAAAAAGTTAAACTAGTGGACCACTTTCTCCGCGTACTTGTAAAAAAAGGCATTTAATATGTCGCGCTACCTGTCGCGCTACAGTGCGAAAATCTTCTTGTCGTGGATTAGATTTCAGTTTACATATTGTTAATCTTCATTTCGCGCCAGAATAAATTAGTTTGCGCGCAAAGGGCTGCTAAAAAAAATGACAAGGTTTGTCCCACTTCGAGTCCACCTTCAGGAGATACGCCGGCATGGTCGCTGGAATACATTGCCGAGGCGAAGACCTGACATTTTTTCCTCCTCGTCATTTTTCCCCGCGACGTTTGTTTATATTTGTAGTGAGAATGCCGTGCATATCGGTGGATTTTACTTCAGTCAAGCGGTTTTAGTTCCTGCGGCTTGCTACTCATCATAAAGAAGAGTGCCGGAATCGCTTTGTTCGCCTTTGACAGATTTGTTGTCGAATGCACGGTAAAAGAACGGACTACTGTAAGGTAAGAATTGAAGTTTAAATTTGTTTCTCGGCGAAAAATAGTGCATACAACTCCTGAAACCCGTGAGTATTACCTCTTGTCTGATATACCGGATGTCATGCGATGACCCCTCGCTTTTACGATGGATAAGACGGATACAGACAATAATTTCTTTCGCAACGTTTAATATAATTTACTTATTATGAAGATCATCTGAGGACGATTTTTCGTTATATATGCTTCATTTCTTGGCTGATTCCGGCTACGTGTGAAAAATTAGATGGCAATGTTTGTGTGCTATAATTATGCTGATAATTTCTTGCACCTTGAAACTCATGAAAGCCAAACTTGTTTAACCCCTAGCAAAAAACTCTTTTAATAGAGGAACTCAACCTGATAGTTGCACTAAAATCTTATAACTGTTACTGCATTTGCATGCTCTCTGTAACCTCGTGGGTAGAACATACCTGATGGTTACATTTATAACAATAATCACTGCATTTGCTCTCTGTAACCTCGTGGGTAGAACATACCTGAAGGTTACGTTTAATAATAATCATTGCATTTTCTCTTTGTAACCTCGTGTGTAGAACATACCTGATGGTTACATTTATAATAATAATCACTGCATTTGCTCTCTGTAACCTCGTGGGTAGAGCATACCTGAAGGTTACGTTTAATAATAATCATTGCATTTTCTCTTTGTAACCTCGTGGGTAGAACATACCTGATGGTTACATTAATAGTATCACTACATTTGCTCTCCGTAACCTCGTGGGTAGAATATACCTGACGGTTACATTTAATAATAATCACTGCATTTGCTCTCTGTAACCTCGTGGGTAGAACATACCTGATGGTTACGTTAATAATAATCATTGCATTTTCTCTTTGTAACCTCGTGGGTAGAATATACCTGACGGTTACATTTAATAACAATCATTGCATTTGCTCTCTGTAACCTCGTGGGTAGAACATACCTGA
>CALNXI010002706.1:0-14502 GCA_942486025.1 Porites evermanni | reverse complement strand
ATGTATGGCTGTGTATGGCTATGTAGGGCTATGTAGGGCTATGTAGGGCTATGTATCGCTGTGTAGGGCTATGTAGGGCTATGTATCGCTAGGTAGGGCTATATATGGCTATGTATGGTTATGTATGGTTATGTAGGGCTATGTAGGGCTATGTATGGCTATGTAGGGTTGTGTAGGGCCATGTAGGGCTATTTAGGGCTATGTAAGGCTATGTATGGCTATGTAGGGCTATGTAGGGCTATGTAGGGCTATGTATCGCTGTGTATGGCTATGTAGGGCTATGTATGGTTATGTATGGCTATGTATGGCTATATAGGGCTATGTAGGGCTATGTAGGGCTATGTATTCCTATGTAGGGCTATGTATGGCTATGTAGGGCTGTGTATGGTTGTGTATGGCTATGTAGGCCTATGTATAGCTATAAATGGCTATGTAGGGCTCTGTATGGCTATGTAGGGCTAGGTATGGCCATGTATGGCTATGTATGGCTATGTAGGGCTGTGTAGGGCTATGTAGGGCTATATAGGGCTATGTAGGGCTATGTATTGCTATGTAGGGCTATGTATTGCTATGTAGGGCTATGTAGGGCTATATAGGGCTATGTATGGCTATGTTGGGCTATGTAGGGTTATATAGGGCTGTGTAGGGCTGTGTAGGGCTATGGAGGGCTATGTAGGGCTGTGTAGGATTATGTAGGATTATGTACACTGCTTGTAGTAACTAACGGCGAACTACTATATGATGCTTACACCACGTACCTACCCAAAGCGGTCCATAGCCAACTGACCACCTAAATCGCAGATTATGCTACTGCCAAACAACATTACAGGGGGTTACAAGGGGTTACAAAGGCTTACAGGGGGTGACAAGGGGTTACAGGGGATAACAGGGGTTGACAAGGGGTTACAAGGGGTGACAGGGGGTGACAAGGGGTTACAACGGGGGTTACAAAGGATTATAGAAACTTTTATCTAACTAGAACGTTCCCAGACACTTTTTCTTGGTCTATTTTGCGTAAAAATCAAAGTTGAAGAAATCTAAAATTTTTGACCAAAACGATGGACTAACACCTCTGGAAAAATTCTAATTTAGCGTCTTTTGTACACAGTTGTTTTTATAGTCTTTAAAGGCTTCTTTTTTATCTAGAACGTCAGAAAACACTTTTTCAAGGTCTATTTTTGACAAACACAAAAGATGAAAAAACTTCAACTTTTTGACCAAAATCATGGACTATCCCCTTTGCAAAAATGCTAATTTTGCCTTCTTTTTAAATCCATGTTTATATTGTCTAGAAAGGCTTGTTTTCTAACGAGAACGTCACCAAATACTTTTTCTGGGTGTATTTTGCATAAAACGAAACGTTCACAAAATTTCAAATTTTTGACCAAAACCATGGACTAACCCCTTTGCAAAAATGCCAATTTTGTAGGTTTTTGAAACCGATGTTTTTGTTGTTCAGAAAGGCTTGTTTGCTAGATAAAACGTCGAAAATCGTTTTTTCACCATTTATTTTCACGATTTATGACATGGGAATACAGGGGGTTACAAGGGGTTACAGGGGGTGACAAGGGGTTACAAGGGGTTACAGGGGGTTACAAGGGGTTACAAGGGGTTACAAAGGGTTACAAGGGGTGACAGGGGGTGACAAGGGGTTACAGGGGGTTACAAAGGATTATAGAAACCTTTTTCTAACTAGAACGTTCCCAGATACTTTTTCTTGGTCTATTTTGCATAAAAATCAAAGTTGAAGAAATCTCCAATTTTTGACCAAAACGATGGACTAACCCCTTTGGAAAAATTCTAATTTTACGTTTTTCGTACACAGTTGTTTTTATAGTCTTTAAAGGCTTCTTTTTTATCTAGAACGTCAGCAAACACTTTTTCTCGATCTATTTTTGATAAACACAAAAGATGAAAAAACTTCAACTTTGTGACCAAAATCATGGACTATCCCCTTTGCAAAAATGCCAATTTTGCCTTCTTTTGAAACCCGTGTTTATATTGTCTAGAAAGGCTTGTTTTCTAACGAGAACGTCACCAAATACTTTTTCTGGGTGTATTTTGCATAAAACGAAACGTTCACAAAATTTCAAATTTTTGACCAAAACCATGGACTAACCCCTTTGCAAAAATGCCAATTTTGTGGGTTTTTGAAACCGATGTTTTTGTTGTTCAGAAAGGCTTGTTTGCTATATAAAACGTCGAAAATCGTTTTTTCACGATTTATTTTCACGATCTACGACATGGGAATACCGGGGTTACAAGGGGTTACAGGGGGTTACAGGGGGTTACAAGGGGTTACAGAGGGTTACAAGGGGTTACAAGGGGTTACAGGGGGTTACAAGGGGTTACAACGGGTGACAGGGGGTGACAAGGGGTTACAACGGGGGTTACAAAGGATTATAGAAACTTTTTTCTAACTAGAACGTTCCCAGATACGTTTTCTTGGTTTTTTTTGCATAAAAATCAAAGTTGAAGAAATCTAAAATTTTTGACCAAAACGATGGACTAACCCCTTTGGAAAAATTCTGATTTCGCGTTTTTTGTACACAGTTGCTTTTATAGTCTTTAAAGACTTCTTTTTTGTCTAGAACGTCAGCAAACACTTTTTCTCGATCTATTTTTGATAAACACAAAAGATGAAAAAACTTCAACTTTTTGACCAAAATCATGGACTATCCCCTTTGCAAAAATGCCAATTTTGCCTTCTTTTTAAATCCATGTTTATATTGTCTAGAAAGGCTTGTTTTCTAACGAGAACGTCACCAAATACTTTTTCTGGGTGTATTTTGCATAAAATGAAACGTTCACAAAATTCCCAATTTTTGTGCAAAACCATGGACTAACCCCTTTGCAAAAATGCCAATTTTGTGCGTTTTTGAAACCGATGTTTTTGTTGTTGAGAAAGGCTTGTTTGCTATATAAAACGTCGAAAATCGCTTTTTCACGATTTATTTTCACGATCTATGACATGGGAATACAGGGGGTTAAAGGGTTTACAAGGGGTTACAGGGGGTTACAGGGGGTTACAAGGGGTTAAAACGGGTGACAGGGGGTGACAAGGGGTTACAGAGGGTTACAAAGGATTATAGAAACTTTTTGCTAACTAGAACGTTACACTATCAGACGCCTGAAAATAATCCTTCTTAGCTTGTTCTTCTTGCTTATCATCAGAACGTCAATTTGGAGGCCTTATGGTAAAAATCTCGCTGATCCCCGTTTCGCCCAAAAAGATTTCCAATTTGCAAGGTACTGACACACGCCTCTCAATCTTCGTATTCACCTAGTTGTTTGGTGCCTTTCATGAAATTGACATTTTGGAACTCTTACTTTAAAATTCTTATTGTACCCTATTACCAAGGACATGATGACCACTTTACAAAATACTGTCAAACGCCTCGGAATCATCGTTTTCAGCAAGTGTTTGCTGCTGATCATCATAGCGACATTTTGGAGTTCTTAATATAAAATTCACGCCGAACCCCATTCTGGCCCAAAATATGGCCAATTTGCAAAGCACTGTCACAGCCCTTTTATTCACCGTTTTCTGCTGGTCTTTTTCTGCGCATCATGTACCCAACATTTTGGAGTCCTTACTGTGAAATTTTTACTTAACCAAATTACGACTCATATGATGGACAATTTGGAAAATATTTTCACACGCCTAAGAATCATCGCTCTGTACTACTCTTATAGTGCTTATCATCAGAACGACACTTTGGAGCTCTTACCGTGAAATTGTCACTTAAACCCATTATAACGCAAAAGATGACTAATTTGCAAAATTCTGTCACACAGCAATAAATCATCGTTTACACTTAGTTATTTGGTGCTTATCGTGTGAGCGACAATTTGGAGCTATTAGTGTGAAATTCTCGCAGAACTACGTTACTGCTTAGAAGATGACCAATTTGCAAAACACTATCAGACGCCTGAAAATAATCTTTCTTAGCTTGTTTTTCTTGCTTACCATCAGAACGTCAATTTGGAGCTATTAGTGTGAAATTCTCGCTGAACTGCATTACTGCCTAGAAGATGACCAATTTGCAAAACACTCTCAGACGTCTCATAGTCATCGTTCTTAGCTTGTTTTTCTTGCTTATCGTCAGAACGTCAATTTGGAGGCCTTACGGTAAAAATCTCGCTGATCTCCGTTTCGCCCAGAAAGATTTCCAATTTGCAAGGTACTGTCACACGCCTCTCAATCTTCGTATTCACATAGTTTTTTGGTGCCTTTCATCAAACCGACGTTTTGGAACTCTTACTTTAAAATTCTTATTGAACCCCATTACCAAGGATATGATGACCAATTTACAAAATACTGTCAAACGCCTTGGAGTCATCGTTTTCAGAAAGTGTTTTGCTGCTAATCATCAAAGCGAAAGTTTAGATTTCTTACTATAAAATTCGTAGGAAACCCCATTTTGGCCCAAAATATTGCAAACTTGCAAAACACTTTCAAAGGCCTGTTATTCACCGTTTTCCGCTGGTCTATTTCTGAGTATCATGTACGCAACATTTTGGAGTCCTTACTGTGAAATTTTTACTTAACCAAATTACGACTCATATGATGGACAATTTGCAAAATATTGTCACACGGCTAAGAATCATCGCTCTGTACTACTCTTATAGTGCTTATCATTAGAACGACACTTTGGAGCTCTTACCGTGAAATTGTCACTTAAACCCATTATAACGCAAAAGATGACTAATTTGCAAAATTCTGTCACACAGCAATAAATCATCATTTACACTTAGTTATTTGGTGCTGATCGTGTGAGCGACACTTTGGAGCTATTAGTGTGAAATTCTCGCAGAACTACGTTACTGCTTAGAAGATGACCAATTTGCAAAAAACACTATCAGACGCCTGAAAATAATCCTTCTTAGCTTGTTTTTCTTGCTTATCATCAGAACGTCAATTTGGAGGCCTTATGGTAAAAATCTCGCTGATCCCCGTTTCGCCCAAAAAGATTTCCAATTTGAAGGGTACTGTCACACGCCTCTCAATCTTTGTGTTCACCTAGTTTCATGGTGCGTTTCATCAAACCGACGTTTTGGAACCCTTACTTTAAAATTGTTATTGAACCCCATTACCAAGGATATGATGACCAATTTACAAAATACTGTCAAACGTCTCGAAATCATCGTTTTCAGGAAGTGTTTTGCAGCTGATCATGAGGGCATAATTTTAGAGTTTTTACTATAAAAAACGTGGCAAACCCCATTTCGGCCCAAAATATGGCCAACTTGCAAAACACTGTCACAGTCCTGTTATTCACCGTTTTCCGCTAGTCTATTTCTGCGTATCATGTACACAACATTCTGGAGTCCTTACTTTAAAATTTTTACTTAACCAAATTACGACTCATATGATGGCCAATTTGCAAAATATTGTCACACGCCTTAGAATCATCGTTCTGCTTTACTCTTATAGTGCTTATCATCAGAACGACACTTTTGAGTTCTTACTGTGAAATTGTCACTTAAACTGATTATGACGCAAAAGATGACCAATTTGCAAAATTCTGTCACACAGCAATAAATCATCGTTTACACTTAGTTATTTGGTGCTTATCCTGTGAGCGACACTTTGGAGCTATTAGTGTAAAATTCTCGCAACACTGCATTAGTGTCTAGAAGATGACCAATTTGCAAAACACTATCAGACGCCTTAAAATAATCCTCCTTAGCTTGTTTTTCTTGCTTATCATCAAAACGTCAATTTGGAGGCCTTTTGGTAAAAATCTCGCTGATCCCCGTTTCGCCCAAAAAGATTTCCAATTTGCAAGGTACTGTCACACGCCTCTCAATCTTCGTATTCACCTAGTTTTCTGGTGCCTTTCATCAAACCGACATTTTAGAACTCTTACTTTAAAATTCTCTTTGAACTTGATTACCAAGGATATGATGACCAATTTACAAAATACCGTCAAACGCCTTGGAGTCATTGTTTTCAGGAAGTGTTTTGCTGCTGATCATCATAGCCACATTTTGGAGTTTTTGGTATAAAATTTACGCCGAACCCTATTGTGGCCCAAAATATGGCCAATTTGCAAACCACTGTCACAGGCCTTTTTTTTCACCGTTTTCCGCTGGTCTATTTCTGCGTATCATGTACGCAACATTTTGGAGTCCTTACTGTGAAATTTTTACTTAACCAAATTACGACTCATATGATGGACAATTTGCAAAATATTGTCACACGCCTTAGAATCATCGTTCTGTTTTACTCTTATAGTGCTTATCATCAGAACGACACTTTGGAGTTCTTACTGTGAAATTGTCACTTAAACCTATTATGACGCAAAAGATGACCAATTTGAGAAATTCTGTCACACAGCAATAAATCATCGCTTACACTTAGTTATTTGGTGCTTATCGTGTGAGCGACACTTCGGGGCTATTAGTGTGAAATTCTCGCAGAACTCGTTACTGCCTAGAAGATGACCAATTTGCAAAATACTCTCAGACGTCTCATAGTCATCGTTCTTAGCTTGTTTTTCTAGATTATCATCAGAACGTCAATTTGGAGGCCTTACGGTAAAAATCTCGTTGATCCCCGTTTCGCCCAAAAAGATTTAGAAACTTGCAAGGTACTGTCACACGCCTCTCAATCTTCGTATGCACCTAGTTTTATGGTGCCTTTCATCAAACCGACATTTTGGAACTCTTACTTTAAAATTTTTATTGAACTTCATTACCAAGGATATGATGACCAATTGACAAAATACAGTCAAACGCCTTGGAGTCATCGTTTTTGGGAAGTGTTTTGCTGCTGATCATCGTAGCGACATTTTGGAGTTCTTAATATAAAATTCTCGCCGAACCCCATTGTGGCCCAAAATATGGCCAATTTGCAAAACACTGTCACAGGCCTTTTATTCACCGTTTTCCGCTGGTCTATTTCTTTGTATCATGTACGCAACATTTTGGAGTCCTTACTGTGAAATTTTTACTTAAGCAAATTAATTTGCAAAATATTGTCACACGCCTTAGAATCATCGTTCTGTACTACTCTTATAGTGCTTATCATCAGAACGACACTTTGGAGCTCTTACCGTGAAATTGTCAGTTAAACCCATTATGACGCAAAAGATGACTAATTTGCAAAATTCTGTCACACAGCAATAAATCATCGCTTACACTTAGTTATTTGGTGCTTATCGTGTGAGCGACACTTTGGAGCTATTAGTGTGAAATTCTCGCAGAACTACGTTACTGCGTAGAAGATGACCAATTTGCAAAATACTATCAGACGCCTGAAAATAATCCTTCTTAGCTTGTTTTTCTTGCTTATCATCAGAACGTCAATTTGGAGGCCTTACGGTAAAAATCTCGCTGATCCCCGTTTCGCCCAAAAAGATTTCCATTTTGCAAGGTACTGTCACACGCCTCTCAATCTTCCTATTCACCTAGTTTTATGGTGCCTTTCATAAAACCGACGTTTTGGAACTCTTACTTTAAAATTCTTATTGAACCCCATTAGCAAGAATATGATGACCAATTTACAAAATACTGTCAAACGCCACGAAATTATTGTTTTCAAGAACTGTTTTGCTGCTGCTCATCAGGGCATAATTTTAGAGTTTTTACTATAAAATTCGTGGCAAACCCCATTTCGGCAAAAATTATGGCCAACTTGCAAAACACTGTCACAGGCCTGTTATTCACCGTTTTCCGCTTGTCTCTTTCTGCGTATCATGTACGCAACATTTTGGAGTCCTTACTGTCAAATTTTTACTTAACCAAATTACGACTCATATGATGGACAATTTGCAAAATATTGTCACACGCCTTAGAATCATCGTTTTGTACTGCTCTTATAGTACTTATCATCAGAACGACACTTTGGAGCTCTTACCGTGAAATTGTCAGTTAAACCCATTATGACGCAAAAGATGACCAATTTGCAAAATTCTGTCACAGAGCAATTGATCATCTTTTACACTTAGTTATTTGGTGCTTATCGTGTGAGCAACACTTTGGAGCTATTAGTGTGAAATTCTCGCAGAACTGCATTAGAGCCTTGAAGATGACCAATTTGCAAAATACTATCAGACGCGTAAAAATAATCCTTCTTAACTTGTTTTTCTTGCTTATCATCAAAACGTCAATTTGGAGGCCTTACGTTAAAAATCTCGCTGATCCCCGTTTCGCCCAAAAAGATTTCCAATTTGCAAGGTACTGTCACACGCCTCTCAATCTTCGTATTCACCTAGTTTTATGGTGCCTTTCATCAAACCGACATTTTGGAACTCTTACTTTAAAATTCTTTTTGAACTCCATTACCAAGGATATGATGACCAATTTACAAAATACTGTCAAACGCCTTGAAATCATCGTTTTCAGAATGTGTTTTACTGGTGATCATCATAGCGATATCTTAAAGTTCTTAATATAGAATTCACGCCGAACCCCATTGTGGCTCAATATAAGGCCAATTTGCAAAACAATATCACAGCCCTTTTATTCACCGTTTTGCGCTGGTCTATTTGTCCGTATTATGTACGCAACATTTTGGAGTCCTTTCTGTGAAATTTCTACTTAACCAAATTACGACTCATATGATGGACAATTTGCAAAATATTGTCACACGCCTTTGAATCATGGTTTTGTACTGCTCTTATAGTGCTTATCATCAGAACGACACTTTGGAGCTCTTACCGTGAAATTGTCAGTTAAACCCATTATGACCCAAAAGATAACTAATTTGCAAATTTCTGTCACACAGCAATTGATCATCGTTTACACTTAGTTGTTTGGTGTTTATCGTGTGAGCAACACTTTGGAGCTATTGCTAAGAAATTCTCGCAGAACTGCATTACTGCCTAGAAGATAACCAATTTGCAAAACACTATCAGACGCCTGTAAATAATCCTTCTTAGCTTGTTTTTCTTGGTTATCATCAGAACCTCAATTTGGAGGCCTTACGGTAAAAAATCTCGCTGATCTCCGTTTCGCCCAAAAAGATTTCCAATTTGCAAGGTACTGTCACACGCCTCTCAATCTTCGTACTCACCTAGTTTTATGGTGCCTTTCATCAAACCGACATTTTGGAACTCTTACTTTAAAATTTTTATTGAACTTCATTACCAAGGATATGATGACCAATTTACAAAATACTGTCAAACGCCTTATGGTCATCCTTTTCAGGAAGTGTTTTGCTGCTGATCATCACAGCAAAATTTTGGATTTCATACTATCAAATTCGAGGCAAACCCCACTTTTGGCCCAAAATATGGCCAATTTGTAAAACACTGTCACAGGCCTTTTATTTACCGTTTTCCGCTAGTCTATTTCTGCGTATCATGTACGCAACATTTTGGAGTCCTTACCGTCAAATTTTTACTTAACCAAATTACGACTCATATGATGGACAATTTGCAAAATATTGTCACACGCCTTAGAATCATCGTTCTGTACGACTCTTATAGTGCTTATCATCAGAAGGACACTTTGGAGCTCTTACCGTGAAATTGTCAGTTAAACCCATTATGACGCAAAAGATGACTAATTCGCAAAATTCTGTCACTCAGCAATAAATCATCGTTTACAATTAGTTATTTGGTGCTTATCGTGTGAGCGACACCTTAGAGATATTAGTGTAAAATTCTCGCTGAACTACGTTACTGCCTAGAAGATAACCAATTTGCAAAACACTATCAGACGCCTGAAAATAATCCTTCTTAGCTTGTTCTTCTTGCTTATCATGAAAACGTCAATTCGGAGGCCTTATGGTAGAAATCTCGCTGATCCCCGTTTCGCCCAAAAGATTTCCAATTTGCAAGGTACTGTCACACGCCTCTCAATCTTCGTATTCACCTAGTTTTATGGTGCCCTTCATCAAACTGACGTTTTGGAACTCTTACTTTAAAATTCTTATTAAACCCCATTACCAAGGATATGATGACCAATTTACAAAATACTGTCAAACGCCTTATAGTCATCGTTTTCAGCAAGTGTTTTGCTGCTGATCATCATAGCCACATTTTAGAGTTTTTGGTATAAAATTTAAGCCGAACCCCATTGTGGCCGAAAATAAGGCCAGTTTGCAAAGTACTGACACAGGCCTTTTATTCACCGTTTTCCGCTGGTCTATTTCTTTGTATCATGTACGCAACATTTTGGAGTCCTTACTGTGAAATTTTTACTTAACCAAATTACGACTCATATGATGGACAATTTGCAAAATATTGTCACACGCCTTAGAATTATCGTTCTGTACTACTCTTATAGTGCTTATCATCAGAACGACACTTTGGAGCTCTTACCGTAAAATTGTCAGTTTAACACATTATAACGCCTAAGATGTACAATTTGCAAAATTCTGTCACTCAGCAATAAATCATCGTTTACACTTAGTTATTTTGTGTTTATCGTGTGAGCGACACTTTGGAGCTATTAGTGTGAAATTCTCGAAGAACTGCATTACTGCCTAGATGACCAATTTGCAAAACACTATCAGACGCCTTAAAATAATCCATCTTAGCTTGTTGTTCTTGCTTATCATCAGATCGTCAATTTGGAGGCCTTATGGTAAAAATCTCGCTGATCCCCGTTTCGCCCAAAAAGATTTCTAATTTGCAAGTTACTGTCGCACGCCTCTCAATCTTCGTATTCACCTAGTTTTATGGTGCGTTTCATCAAACCGACGTTTTGGAACTCTTACTTTAAAATTCTTATTGAACCCCATTACCAAGGATATGATGAGCAATTCACAAAATACTGTCAAACGCCACGAAATCATCGTTTTCAGGAAGTGTTTTGCTGCTGCTCATCAGGGCATAATTTTAGAGTTGTTACTATAAAATTCGTGGCAAACCCCATTTCGGCCCAAAATATGGCCAACTGGCAAAACACTGTCACAGGCCTGTTATTCACCGTTTTCCGCTAGTCTATTTCTGCGTATCATGTATGCAACATTTTGGAGTCCTTACTGTGAAATTTTTACTTAACCAAATTACGATTCATATGATGGACAATTTGCAAAATATTGTCACAGGCCTTATAATCATCGTTCTGTTTTACTCTTATAGTGATTATCATCAGAAAGACACTTTGGAGTTCTTACCGTGAAATTGTCACTTAAACCCATTATGACGCAAAAGATGACCAATTTGCAAAATTCTGTCACACAGCAATAAATCATCGTTTACACTTAGTTATTTGGTGCTTATCGTGTGAGCGACACTTTGGGGCTATTAGTGTGAAATTCTCGCAGAACTGCATTAGTGCCTAGGAGATGACAAATTTGCAAAATACTATCAGACGCGTTAAAATAATCCTTCTTAACTTGTTTTTCTTGCTTATCATCAGAACGTCAATTTGGAGGCCTTACGGTAAAAATCTCGCTGATCCCCGTTTCGCCCAAAAACATTTCCAATTTGCAAGGTACAGTGAAACGCCTCTCAATCTTCGTATTCACCTAGTTTTTTGGTACCTTTCATCAAATCGACATTTTGGAACTCTTACCTTAAAATTCTTATTGAACCCTATTACCAAGGACATGATGACCACATTACAAAATACTTTAAAACTTCTGGGAATCATCGTTTTCAGGAAGTGTTTTGCTGCTGATCATCATAGCGACATTTTGGAGTTCTTAATATAAAATTCCCGGCGAACCCCATTCTGGCCCAAAATATGGCCAATTTTGCAAAACACTGTCTTAGGCCTTTATTCACCGTTTTCCGCTAGTCTATTTCTGCGAATCATGTACGCAACATTTTGGAGTCCTTACTGTCAAATTTTTACTTAAGCAAATTACGACTCATATGATGGACAATTTGCAAAATATTGTCACACGCCTTAGAATCATCGTTCTGTACTACTCTTATAGTGCTTATCATCAGAACGACACTTTGGAGGTCTTACCGTGAAATTGTCACTTAAACCCATTATGACGGAAAAGATGACTAATTTGCAAAATTCTGTCACACAGCAATAAATCATCGTTTACACTTAGTTATTTGGTGCTAATCGTGTGAGCGACACTTTGGAGCTATTAGTGTGAAATTCTCGCAGAACTACATTACTGCCTAGAAGATGACCAATTTGCAAAATACTCTCAGACGTCTCATAGTCATCGTTCTTAGCTTGTTTTTCTTGCTTATCATCAGAACGTCAATTTGGAGGCCTTACGGTAAAAATCTCGCTGATCCCCGTTTCGCCCAAAAAGATTTCCAATTTGCAAGGTACTGCCACACGCCTCTCAATCTTCGTATTCACCTAGTTTTATGGTGCCTTTCATCAAACCGACATTTTGGAACTCTTACTTTAAAATTTTTATTGAACTTCATTACGAAGGATATGATGACCAATTTACAAAATACTGTCAAACGCCTTGGAGTCATCGTTTCTAGGAAGTGTTTTGCTGCTGATCATCGTAGCGACATTTTGGAGTTCTTAATATAAAATTCACGCCGAACCCCATTGTGGCCCAAAATATGGCCAATTTGCAAAACACTGTCACAGGCCTTTTAATTACCCTTTTCCGCTGGTGTATTTCTGCGTATCATGTACGCAATATTTTGGAGTCCTTACTGTGAAATTTTTACTCAACCAAATTACGACTCATATGATGGACAATTTGCAAAATATTGTCACACGCCTTAGAATTATCGTTCTGTACTACTCTGATAGTGCTCATCATCAGAACAACACTTTGGAGCTCTCACCGTGAAATTGTCACTTAACCCCATTATGACGGAAAAGATGGCCGATTTGCAAAATTCTGTCACAGCCTTAAATCATCGTCTTCATTCAGTTAGTTAGTCCTTATCGTCAGAACGAGACTTTGGAGCTGTTAGTGTAAAATTCTCGCTTAACCGCATTACTGCCCTAAAGGTGACCAATTTGCAAAACACTGTCAGACGCCTTATAATCGTCGTTCTTAGCTTGTGTTATGATGCTTATAATCAGGACGTCACTTTTAAGCTCTTACGATAAAAATGTCGCTAAGCCCCGATACGAGCCAAAACATGCGCGATTTTTAGAATTTTTTTACAGGTCTCAGAATGTTCGTTTTGACCCAGATTTTTTTGTGCTTTCCTTTATAATCACATTTTAGAGCTCTTACCTTAAAATTCTCGCTGAACCTAATTGCGGTAAAAAAGATGGCCAATTTATAGAACACTGACACACGCCTCTGAATCATCGTTTTCAGCTAGACTTATGGTGCTTACCATCAGAACGACACTTTGAAGCTGTTAACGTGAAATTGTTACTTAACGCTATTACGACCAAAAAGACTGCAGATTTTCAAAGTTCTGTCACACGGCTCTAAATCATCATTTTCATCCAGTTATTTGGTGCTCTCCATCATAGTCACATTTTGGAGCTTTTACGGTAAAGATCTCGCTGATCCCCGTTACGACCAAAAAGATGACGTTATTGCAAAGTACTGTCACAAGCTTCGCAATCTTCGTATTCGCTTAGTTTTTTTATGCCTTTCATGAAACCGATATTTTGGAACTCTCACTTTAAAATTCTTGTTGAATCCCATTACAAAGGAAACAATGACCAAGTTGCAAAATACTGTCAAACGCCGCGGAATCATTGTTTTCAGGAAGTATTTTGCTGCTGATCATCAGGGCGAAATTTTGGAGTTCTTACTATAAAATTCGCAACAAACCCCACTGTGCCCCAAAATATGGCCAATTTGCAAAACACTGTCACAGGCCTTTTGTTCGCCGTTTTCCGCTGGTCTATTTGTGCGTAGTGTGTAAGCAACATTATGGAGTCCTTACTGTGAAATTTATACTTAACCAAATAACGACTCATAAGATGGCCTGTTTGGAAAATATTGTCGCAAACCTCAGAATTATCGTTCTTTGCTACTCCTATAGTGGATACTATCAGAATTACACTGTGGAGCTCTCACCGTGAAATTGTCAGTTATTCCCATTATGACGCAAAAGATATCCGATTTGCAAAATTCTATCACACGCCTCTAAATTATCGTTTTTATTTAGTTATTTGGCGCTTATCGTCTTAGCATCACTTTGGAGCTGTTAGTGTGAAATTCTCGCTGAACAGCATTACTACCCAAAAGATGATGAAAACACTGTCAGACGCCTCACAATAATCGTTCTTAGCTGGTCTATGATGCTTATCATAAGTGCGTCACTTTTAAGATCTTACGGTAAAAATGTCGCTAAACCCCGTTACGACCAAAAAGATGACCAATTTGCAAGTACTGTCACACGCCTCTCAATCTTCGTATTCACCTAGTTTTTTGGTGCCTTTCATCAAAGCGACATTTTGGAACTCTTACTTTAAAATTTTTATTGAACCCCATTACCAAGGATATGATGACCAATTTACAAAATACTGCCAAACGCCTTGGAGTCATCGTTTTCAGGAAGTCTTTTGCTGCTGATCATCATAGCGACATTTTGGAGTTCTTACTATAAAATTTACGCCGAACCCCATTGTGGCCCAAAATATGGCCAATTTGCAAAACACTGTCACAGGCCTTTTATTCACCGTTTTCCGCTG